>CAUYQV010069710.1:0-12556 GCA_963574575.1 Galagoides demidoff
AGCTGTGACCACAGGCACCCGCCACAACGCCTGGCCATTTTTTGGTTGCAGCCATCAGTGTTGTTTGGCGGGCCCGGGCTGGGGATTTGAACCTGTCACCTTAGGTGTACGTGGCTGGCGCCTTAGCCGATTGAGCCACAGGCGCCGAGCCTTGTTTTATTTTATTAAGTGTCAATTTTAATCAAGGAATGAGGAGAAACAAAAATAAGATGTATTCTTTATTTCAAACAAGAAAACATAAATTAAAAATGAAGTTATCATTATCATTTAGGTAATAGACATAATCTGGATCTGGGTAATCACCACTTCACTGCATTTTTCACCATCATCAAGGGATTATTATTATTTTTTAATTTTGGATTAATATGAGGGTACATACAATTAGGTTACATGGCTTGCATTTGTAAGGTAAAGTTCCAGTTGTAGCTGTGTTCTCACCCAGGAAGTGTGCTGTACGCCTGTGGGTTGTCCCATTACGTGGGAACTCTCCTTCCTCCCTTCTTGAATTTAATCAAGTTTTTCTCTCACGTGGTTCTGTAGTTGTTAATCTATAAATTTCAGCTAAGTATTAATACATGGGATGCTTGGTTTTCTATTCTTGTGATGCTGTACTTAGGAGAATGTTCTCCAAATCCTTCCAGGTAAATACAAACACTCCATCTTTTTTTTAGCTGAGATATTCCATGGATACATATACCACAGTTTATTGATCCATTTATGGGTTGATGGGCACTTGGGTTGTTTCTACATCTCTGTGACTGTGAATTATGCTGCTATAAACCTCCAAGGGCAAATGTCCTTATGGTAAAATGACTTTTTTTCTTTGGAGTAGATATCTAGTAATGAGATTGTGGGGTCAAATGGAAGGCTTACGTGTAGTTCTTTAAGGAATCTCCATACTTCTTTCCATAGAGGCTGTCCTAGTTTGCAATCCCGCAAAAAGTGGGTGAGTGTTCCCTTCTCTCCACACAGATACCAGCCTCTGCAGCTTTGGGACCTTGTGATGTGGGCCATTCTCACTGGGGTTAGGTGATATCTCAGGATGGTTTTGATTTTCATTTCTCTGATGATTAGGGATAATGAGCATTTTTTTCATGTGTTTGCTGGCCATTTGTCTGTCCTCACGAGAAAAGATTCTGTTCATGTCACTTGCCAAGTTATTAATGGTGTTGTTTGCTCTTTTCTTATTGATTTGCTTGAGTTCTCTCTCTCTTTTTTTTTTTGAGACAGACCCTCAAGCTGTTGCCCTGGGTAAGGTGCTGTGGCATCACAGCTCACAGCAATCTCCAACTCCTAGGCTTAAGCAATTCTCTTGTTCAGCCTCTCAAGTAGCTGGGACTATAGGCGCCTGCCACAACGCCCAGCTATATTTTTGGTTGTAGTTGTCATTATTGTTTGGCGATCCTGGGCTAGATTTGAACCCACCAGCTCTGTTGTATGTGGCTGGTGCCTTAGCTGCTTGAGCTATAGGCGCCAAGCCTCTTCTAACATTTTTAAATTTTGTGTTATAGATTTAAATCTTTAATCCATTGTGAGTTAACTCATGTCAATGGTAAGAGGTCTGGGTCCAGTTTCAGTCTCCTTCATGTGGCTGACCAGTTCTCCCAGTGCTGTTCACTGTTCTGTCTTTTTAAAGCATCACCATGGGTAGTCTCCAAGTGTACCCACCAGCTGGTCTCGAAGGGGCCTGGAGTTCAGCAGGGTCCATTTATAGGTATTTGACACCAGAACCAGCATCAACCAGAGTTTAAGAAGAGGCCAATAGGGATGGTCGTCACTGTTAAGAACAAAACATTACAGGTGCAGTGACTCACAACTGTAATCCCAGCACTCAGGGAGGCCGAGGCAGTGGATTGCCTGAGCTCAAGAGTTCGAGACCAGCATGAGCAAGAGTAAGATCCTGCCTCTAAAAAAATAGCCAGGCATTGCAGTGGGCACCTACGTTCCCAGCAACTTGGGAGGCTGAGGCAAGAGAATCTCTTAAGCCCAAGATTGGTGGTTGCTGTGAGCTATGATGCCAGAGCACTCTACTGGGGGCAAGAAAGTGAGACTCTGTCTCAAAAAAACAAACAAACAAACAAAAACCCCACAAAAACAAGAACAAAGAGCAAAACCTCACTCAATGATTAGCCATGTTATAAAGAGACATTCATGGCCCGTCTGAGAAAAGTTCCTGTGCGTAGAGAGAAGTAATGGGTTTATGATGAGGGCTGGGAAGCTGTCTAAAGGTGGGACCCAAATGGAGGATGAATCAGGTAAGAAGCCTTTGGCCGGCTCGGTGCCTGTGGCTCAAGTGGCTAAGACGCCAGCCACATATACCTAAGGTGGTGGGTTCGAATCCAGCCTGGGCCTGCCAAACAACAATGATGGCTGCAACCAAAAAATAGCCAGGCGTTGTGGCAGGCACCTGTGGTCCCAGCTACTTGGGAGGCTAAGGCAGGAGACTCGCTTGAGCCCAGGAGTTGGAGGTTGCTGTGAGCTGTGATGCCACAGCACTCTACCCAGAGGGATAGCTTGAGGCTCTGTCTCAAAAGAAAAAAAAAAAAAGAAGCCTGTGGCCATGGATGGGAGGAGGTTAGCAGGGTCTCAGTGAGGTGACCTCCAGCCAGGGTCAATTGCTGGCCTGGGCTGACCATGTAACCACAGGCTAAGGTATATTGAGAGGGCTGTGAATCATGAAAACAAAGTAGACAAAGTTACCACTCCAAAACCCCAGACTGGGCGGGGAGCAAACCAGCCCCAGGCCCTGGCACACCCTGCCCCACCTGAATCCACACACAGTGTTAAAGATGAACAAAGCTGGACACCAGTTGAAGGGGTCGGGAGGGATTTTAATCAGTAATAACATGACAGCAAGGAAGAGGGTCCAGCATGAACTGAACTTTGTTGTTTACGGAGGGCATAGAGCGCTTTCAAGGGGGAATGAGGGATGGGGGTGAGTGGGGACTCTCGGGAGTCAGGGAGTGAGAAATTACACAGAGCAGGAGGGAGGGGTGGCCCGGAAGAAACCCGCCTGGGTTTGCTAACTTTTGCATGCTGACTCAGGCTCCTGCACCCCTGCAGAGGCCGGGAGACAGGGTGCTGCATCTTCAGGTGTTGGCTGGAATAAACAGCAAATTCTTTTGGCAGCCTCCAGTTTTCTGAAGCAGACACCTTAAGGGGGCTAGGATCTTCCTAGGGGTGGGATCTTGAGCTGTTGGAAGCCATGGTAATGTCTGTTCCACATTTGCCTTGTGGCTTGGTTGAGACAAGGCTCAGAGGAGTCCAGCTGGAGTTTGTTCAGGGAGAGAGTCTTTGCCCTCACAGCCTAGGTCCCAGAAGGGGTGGCTCCTCTGTGCCTCACCACCAACCGGTCTGAGGTGCCAGCCTCACGGGGCAAGGGCAGCACAGTGCATGTCCCATGAAGAGTCCAACAGCCCCAGAAACAGCTTTGTGACACTCAGATGAAGCAAGCTTTTAAACAGCAGGACAGCTTCAAGCTTCTCTTTAACCCTTGGCCTCACCTGTCTTCCTTATAACCACAAAGAACATCTCTTGTTTTTTGATTTGTCTTCAACACCAGGCTGTTCCTCAGCAGGTGATCTTGGTTGGTGTTCCTCACGGCTCTCCTGTGTCCAGCCCACCCTCAGGATGCTGGGATGCTAGTGAGGTCCAGAGTGACTTTCTTTTTTTCATGGTGCATTTTTTTTTGTTTTTATTAAATCATAACTGTGTACATTGATGCATTTATGGGATATAATGTACTGATTTGATATACAACGTGAAATGCTTACACTGAACTGATTAACATGCTTACTTATTTGTTTTTGTAAGACAGTTATACTCTTCTCTTAATAGTTTTGAAATGTACCATTGCATCATGCACATTAGGTGAGGTCCCCCAAATACCCTCCCTCCTCCTGCCTTTATTCTCCTCTCCCATCTCTCTCCTCTTCCCTTCTACTTTCTGGACTATAGTTATGTTTTACCATCCATATGATGGTTAGGTGATTACATATTGATTTCATAGTAGTATTGAGTATACTGGATACTTTTTTTTCATTCTTGAGATACTTTACTAAGAAGAATATGCTCCAACTCCATCTAGGCAAACATAAAAGCTATGAAGTCTCCATCTTTTAATGGCTGCATAGTATTCCATGGTGTACATATACCACAATTTGTTAATTCATTCCTAGGTTGATGGGCACTTGGGCTATTTCCATGTCTTGGCAACTATGAATTGGGCTGCAATAAACATTCTTGTACAAATGTCTTTGTTGTAAAATAATTTTTGATCATCTGGGTATATGCCTAGTAGAAGGATTGCAGGATTAAACGGTAGGTCTACTTTTAGTTCCTTGAGTGTTCTCCAAACTTCTTTCCAAACAGGTCGTATTAGCTGCATTTCCACGAGCCACAGTGACTGTTATCTAAGTGTTTTCTGTTCATTCATCAGCTGTAGCTAAGACATTACAGATGTTTCCTGACAGAAAACTTTCAGAATCATCACTTTTTAAGAAAAAGTATGCAAACATGTGTATATGTGTGTGTGTGTGAGTGTGTATATATATGTATTTTTTTTTTTTGAGACAGTCTCACTCAGTCACCCTCAGTAGAGTGCTGTGGCATCACAGCACACAGAAACCTCAAACTCCTGGGCTTAAGCCATTCTCTTGCTTCAGCCTCCCGAGTAGCTGGGACTACAGGTGTCTGCCACAATGCCTGGCTATTTTTTATTTTATTTATTTATTTATTTAGAGATAGAGTCTCACTTTGTTGCCCTTGGTAGAGTGTTGTGGTGTCACAGCTCATAGTAACTTCCGGCTCTTGGGCTTAGGCAATTCTCTTGCCTCAGCCTCCCAAGTAGCTGGAACTATAGGTGCCTGCCACAATGCCTGGCTAATTTTCGTTGCAGTTTGGCTGAGGCTGGGTTTGAACCCACCACCCCGGTATATGGGGCCGGAGCCCTACTCACTGAGCCACAGGTGCTGCCCTGCCTGGCTATTTTTAGAGGTAAGGTTTTGCTCTTGCTCAGGCTGGTCTTAAATTCCCAAGCTCAGACAAGAAGACTTGGCTTCCCAGAGTGCTGGGATTACAGTCATGAGTCACCTTGCCCAGTTGTCTATTTATTTTTTAACTGACTACTAGTCCAAGTGTGACTACTAAGAGCACACTGTAAAATCAGGCATTATATGAAAACATTTTTTTTTATAAAATATGTTTAATAACCTGGGAGTGTTTTTAGAGATGGGAGTCTTACTACATTGCCTAGGTTGGCCTCCAACTCCTGAGCTCAAGCAATTAGACTACGGGCATGCACCACTGTACCAGACTATCACCTACTTTTAATTCATAAGGAAGCCAGATTTGTAACAGAAAAAAAAAAAAAACAGTGACATTGTCTGTCTGGTGAAGGGGCTAGGTCTGCTCTCCATCTTGACATTTCCAGGGTTGTGTTTGGAAATAGAGAGCTACCAGTCTGGCCTCCAGGCTGTTCCTCCCCCAAGCAGCCTCTCTGCCCAGATGCTGTCTGTTTCCCTTGCCCCTGGAGTCCTCCCAGGAAGGCTTACCCTCACTCGGGGCTCTCCATCCACTGAGCCTCCATTGGGCATACACTGGTGCCTGGAACGGGTGGGGCCCTCTGCAGAAGGGCAGGTCCTGTGGTGTCAGGGCCTCCAGGACAGTTTGCTGAATATGTGCATAAGTAAATAATAAAACTACAGCCAAAGAAAAACAAAACACATTTTGTTCTTGCCTGAGGGAATTGGGATATGATCTTTAATTCATAAACTAGGATCTATCTACAAACTCCACAAGGATGTAGAGATTTGTAAGGACAAGGGAACCGTGCTTGTTTCCCTTAACCATGTCCTTAAGACAACCATGCTTCCTAAAACCACCTGCCTGGGTGGGCCCTGGTGGAGATGCAGTTCTCCCCACCTTCCTACACAGTGTTCCCCTCTCCCCAACCAGGGCCATGATGTATTGGGTAAAGGCCTCCAGGGCAGCAGCAGACAGAGGATATTTATAGTACTGGGGAAGTGTTGAGAAAGTGGATGACTAATAGTTACATCACAAATCCTTTGGCAAGTCAAATTGTTCCAGTTCTTTGCTTTCCATGAACTGTGGAGGATCTACTCAATTTATAAGCTAATAAATCACATCATCAAATATAATTTTGGGGGCAGTGCCTATGGCTCTGTGAGTAGGGTGCCAGGCCCATATACTGAGAGTGGTGGGTTGGAACCAGCCTTGGCCAAACTGCAACAAAAAAAAAATAGCTGGGTGTAATGACGGGTACCTGTAGTCCCAGCTACTCGGGAGGCTGAGGAAAGAGAATCGCCTAAGCCCAGGAGTTGGAGGTTGCTGTGAGCTGTGAAGCCATGGCACTCTACCAAAGGCAACAAAGTGAGACTCTGTCTCAAATAATAATAATAATAATAATTTTGATGACAAATCATCATGTAATTTTCAGCATATAACTCAGAAGAAGTGGAGTCTTTGTAACAAACACCTTCACTTATACATATATATATATATATATATATTTTTTTTTTTTTTTTTTTGAGACGGAGCCTTAAGCTATCCCCCTGGGTAGAGTGCCATGGCATCACAGCTCATAGCAATCTCCAACTCCTGGGCTCAAGCGAGTCTCCTGCCTCTGCCTCCCAAGTAGCTGGGACCACAGTGCCCGCCACAACGCCCGGCCATTTCCTGGTTGCAGCCATCATTGTTGTTTGGTGGGCTCGGGCTGGGGATTCGAACCCGCCACCTTAGGTGTACGTGGCTGGCGCCTTAGCTGATTGAGCCACAGGCGCCGAGCCTATACATATATTTTTATTTAAAAAGTTTTTCTTCATACTTACATACATATAAAAAATTAGAAATATAGGGGCGGTGTCTGTGGCTCAAAGGAGTAGGGCACTGGCCCCATATATGCTGGAGGTGGTGGGTTCAAACCTAGCACTGGCCAAAAACTGCAAAAAAGAAAAAAAAATTAGAAAGACAATTAATACTGAATCCTACCTCATGCTACCTCTAAGTATTAATAATATTCATTCATGGATGCATAAAATAATTTGAAAAAGAACTTGGTACTAGCTAGGTGCCTGTGGCTCAATGGTTAGGGTGCTTGTCACATGCTTTGGGGCTGGTGGGTTTGAACCCAGCCCAGGACAGCTAAACAAACAAGCAAACAAAAAAAGATAGCTGGGTGTCATGGCAGGCACCTGTAGTCCCAGCTACTAGGAAGGCTGAGTCAAGAGAATTGCTTAAGCCCAAGTGTTTGAGGTTGCTATGAGGTATGACACTCTACTGAAGGCAAAGGAGTAAGACTGTCTCAACATGCACACGCCATACACACACTCAAAGAACTTGGTACTATCTTTGCATTATAAGATGTGCGTGGCTCAGCGCCTGTGGCTCAAGTGGCTAAGGCGCCAGCCACATACACCTAAGGTGGCGGATTCTAATCCAGGTTGGGCCTGCCAAACAACAATGACAGCTGCAACCAAAAAACAGCCGGGCGTTGTGGCGGGTGCCTGTGGTCCCAGCTATTTGGGAGGCTGAGGCAAGAGACTCGCTTGAGCCCAGAAGTTGGAGGTTGCTGTGAGCTGTGATGCCAGGGCACTCTATCCAGGGTGACAGCTTGAGGCTCTGTCTCAAAAAAAAAAAAAAAAAAAAGATGTGCTTCTAATAAATGTATATTTTTAGTAATTATTAATGATTATCAAAAAGTATAGCCATTTTGCCTTATGAATTAAGTATTAATCATTATAATAACTCAAAAATCATTTAACATTTAGAGATCTGTTTAAGTAAGTTTTTTGTTACCCCCCCCCCAAAAAAAAACCTGATAGGGTGATTTGCAAAAGAATTTTAAGCATTAAAAAATTATTATAATAAAATCTGGGGAGGAAGTGGAATTAAAATAGGAGTTTATGGAGAAAAACAAATGCCATAGACTTTGGCTGTTGGGGAGCTTGTTTACACATTTTTAAATGTGCGGGATGGTAGCTATCAAATTTTTAAGGTTGTTAAGATTCCACGGGACACATTTTAAAAGAGCAATTAATTCTTGTAATGTCAATTTATACCATATGCTGGGACTATTTCAGTGTATGCTTAGAGAATGTTAAATATCTACTTACAAATATGCACCAGGGTACGTGGTTACACAGCACTCTCTCAGGGAGTGAGTGTGCAGAGAGTGGGCAGGCTGAGGTGGGCAGAGCCACAGCCGGCTGACATACTCGTGAGGTCTAATATCAGCAGAAAGCAGGGACCAGTGAGAGACATCAGAGACTGCTCTGTTAAAGTATGAGCCCAAGGGCTGGGCATGATAGCTCAGCTTGTAACCCCAGCACTCTGGGAGGCCAAGGCAGGTAGAATGCCTGAGCTCAGGAGTTCAAGACTAGCCTCAGCCAAGAAGGAGACCCTATCTATAGTAAAAATAGAAAAACTAGCCAGGTGTAGTGGTAAGCATCTGTAGTTACAGCTACTTGGGAGGCTGAAGCAAAAGGATCATTTGAGCTCAAGAATGTGAGGTTGCTATGAGTTATTACGCCATGGCACTCTACCCAGGGTGACTGAGTGACAGACACTTTCCTCCCTCAAAAGAAATACACGCAAGGAGCTATTAAAAACTCTAGATAAAGGCCTGGCAAAGTGGCCTATTTATTTATTTATTTTTGAGAGAGAGCCTCAAGCTGTCCCCCCTGGGTAGAATGCCGTGGCATCACAGCTCACAGCAACCTCCAACCCCTGGGCTCAAATGAGTCTCCTGCCTCAGCCTCCCAAGTAGCTGGGACCACAGGCACTGGCTACAACACCTGGCCATATTTTGGTTTCAGCCATCATTGTTGTTTGGTGGGCCCAGGCTGAATTCAAACACGCCACCGTAGGTGTATGTGGTTAGTGCCTTAGCCACTTGAGCCACAGGTGCCGATTCAAAGTGGCTTATGCCTGTAATCCCAGCACTTGGGAGGCTGAGACAGGTGAATTGCCTGAGCTCACAGGTTTGAGACCAGCCTGAGCCAGAGCGAGACCCCAATCTTTAAAAAAGCTGGGCATTGTGGTAGGCACTGGTAGTCCCAGCTACTTGGAAGGCTGAGGCAAGAGGATCGCTTTAACCCAAAAGTTAGAGGTTGCTGTGAGTTGTGATGCTAACACAGGATTTTTGCTCTTCAGTAGGTCCTTGGTCTTGGGGATTTGAGGAATGAACCCACAGACCATAGATCAGTGGCAAGACAGGATTTTTATTAGAAGGTTAGACAGGAATACAGAAGTAAAGGGCACCAGAGCTTCTGGCAGGGGAAAAGAACTAACTAACTTTGGAGTCTCTACGTGGGCTCTTTATCTAGGGGGATTAGGTCTTGAGAATTCTGCTTGTCCAGGACTTGGCAAATAGAAACACGTTTTCATTGTTAATGAGTGTTATCAACAAACGAATGAGTGTAGTCCTTCCAGCTCAGGGCAAACAGTCAGAGTGTTTCCTTCATAAACTTGACCAAACCTAGGAAAACTGGGGTCCCATGTCCAGCCTTGAAATGGGGGGAAACCCTGTATCAATGCCACAGCACTCTACCATGGGTGATAAATGATACTCTGTCTCAAGAGAAAAACCTAGATAATATAAGTGGTGTAATTTCAGGCATATTGCAAATATATGTGTGTGTGTGTGTGTGTGTGTGTGTGTGCATATATACACACCGGATACAAGACTGTCCAGAAAGCATCCAGTCATGCTGTATGTAAAAGCATATTGATAGTGACTGGATACTTTCCATACGGTTCTCCTATGTTGCTGTTTTAAATGTCTATATTAATAATATAACCTAAGTAATATGAAGTACAACATCATCCTTACACAAATACACAAGCAAAGTCTTTGTCCACTGGAAGTTGTACATTTTTTCTTCCATGTTCATTTTTTCCTCTTTTCCATGCAATTTCATCCTGAATTGATTTTTGGCTTGAATGTCTTTCATTGATTATTCTACCATACTCATCTGCCTCAGAACGTATGTAAACTTATCAGAACAGCAAATGCATTAAAATTGTTATCAAATCATTATTTTTTTTTCTTGCTGATATCATACTGGAAATGCATCTCCTGGAAACAGAAGTCTCCACGGAAGAAAGCTGCTCAGTGTCTGGATGCGGTGGGCTGGGCACCAAGTCCACTCTCAGGCTAGCTTTCCATAGACGTAGTGCTGAGAAGTCTTGATACAAATGGTCTGATTCTTGTTACCATAATGATCATCCCTTTTGGAGGTATCTTTGGAGTCAAATGCCCCAAGTCATATAATAATCTGTCTTTTCGAGTTATTTTCAGTCTGTTAACTGCTTCATTCGATTTGTTAAAAGTAAAACCCGGAAAGCACATTGTTTGCCATGGAATTTGTTACGAGGCCCAGAAGGTCATTTCATTTCTCCGTTTCTGAGAGGTGTGTGAGAAAAAGCCTTTGCAAATATTAACAGATAATCTTCCAGAAAAAAGGCAAAATCATGATTCTCATGCCTTTAATAAGTGTCCTCATGTTAAAGGATCATTTAATGGACTATCAGTGAAGGAAGTAGCAAGGCATTAGAACCAGTCCGAAGAGAATCTGAGCACAGACATGTTTATAGACCAGGAAGGTGAAAGGGAGGCAAGCCGGCCTCTTCCCACCTCGACCAGCTGACCCCCGGAGACTGAGTTCCACAGCTACAGAAGGACGCATTTTTCTTTGCTGTCAGTCGTCTCCAACTTACTGAGTTGAGAAACAGCTCAGTGGCAAGGAAGGGCTGGGACTGTATGTAGTGCAAGGGCGTGTTCTGGGTCCTGCCCAGGCCAAGACCGCTCTGAAGCAAACATTTCTACAATGAATACCCCTGTTTCATTTTAGGTTTTGGCTCCAAGTGGTTGCAAAAATAGAAACATTAATCTCAAAAACACTTCTGCTTAACAAAAACTTTTCTTTTCCTGTTTATTTATTTTTTATTTTATTATTATGTTTTTTCTTTTGGCCGGAGCTGGGTTTGAACCCACCATCTCTGGCATATGGGGCTGGCACCATTTGAGCCACAGGTGCCACCCCTATTTTTTATTTTTTTAGACAGAGACTCATTGTATTGCCCAGGCCAGATGATGTGGCATCATCACAGCTTACAGGAACCTCAAACTCTTGGAATCAAGCAATCCTCTTGCCTCAACCTCCCAGGTAGCTGGGACTGCAGGTGCCTGCCACTACACACTGCTAGTTTTTCTGTTTTTAGTAGAGACAAGGTCTCACTTTTGCTCAGGCCCATGTCCCTCTCCTGAGCTTAGGCGATCCACACACCTTGGTTTCCCAGAGGGCTGAGATTACAGGCCACTATGCCCAGGCCACAATAACTTTTTTTTTTTTTTGAGACGGAACCTCAAGCTATCCCCCTGGGTAGAGTGCCATAGCATCACAGCTCATAGCAACCTCCAACTCCTGGGCTCAAGCGAGTCTCCTGCCTCCGCCTCCCAAGTAGCTGGGACCACAGGCACCCGCCACAACGCCCAGCCATTTTTTGGTTGCAGGCATCATTGTTGTTTGGCGGGCCCGGGCTGGGGATTTGAACCCGTCACCTTAGGTGTACGTGGCTGGCGCCTTAGCCGATTGAGCCACAGGCGCCGAGCCCACAATAACTTTTGATAAGACACTTTTATAATTTATAGTTGTCCTTCAGGGTCCATGGGGAATTGGTTCCAGGACCCCTGCAGATACCAAAGTCCATGGATGCTCAAGTCCCTGATATAAAATAATGTAGCATTTGCATACAGCCTACCCACATCCTCCTGTGTACATTAAATCACTCCAGATGATTTACAATGTAAATGCTATGTGAATAGTTATTACACTGTACTAGTTTTCATTTGTATTAATTTTTATTGTTGTATTGTGATTTTTATTGTTGTTGCTGTTGTTTTTGAGACACAGTCTCATTCTGTCACCCTGGGTAGAGTGCCGTGGCATCCTCATAGCCTACGGCAACCTGAATTTCTTGGGCTCAAGCTATCCTCTTGTCTCAGTTTTCAGAGTAGTTGGAGCTACAGGCACCCACCCACCACAATGCCTGGATAGTTTTTCTATTTTTAGTAGAGATGAATTCTCCTTCTTGCTCAGGCTGGTCTTGACTCATGAACTCAAGTAATCCAACTGCTTCAGCCTCCCAGAGAGCGAGGATTACAGGAGTGAGCCACTATGCCTGTTCTATTTTTATCTCAAATATTTTTGATCTGCCGTTGGTTAAATGCACAGGATGCAGAACCAATGAATATGAAAGGCCGACTATACTTTATATTTTTGTCAAAAGTTTGAAGCTAGGCTCGGTGCCTGTGGCTCAATCGGCTAAGGCGCCAGCCACGTACACCTAAAGTGGCGGGTTCGGATCCCCAGCCTGGGCCCGCCAAACAACAGTGATGGCTGCAACCAAAAAATGGCCAGGCATTGTGGTGGGCGCCTGTGGTCCCAGCTACTTGGGAGGCGGAGGCAGGAGACTCGCTTGAGCCCAGGAGTTGGAGGTTGCTATGAGCTGTGATGCCATGGCACTCTACCCAGGG
>CAUYQV010069717.1:0-28689 GCA_963574575.1 Galagoides demidoff
GAGCCCAGGCAGGGCCCAGGACAGGGGAACCCAGGTACCTTTCCAGTCTGTTCTCCAGCTGCTCTGCATAGCCACTCTGAAGCCAAGGGAACCAAGCTGTGAGTAATGGAAACCAGGCAGTGGGGCCTTCCAAAATGGGAATTCCATCTGCCTGACTTTGTTCTCCTGGACTTTGGTCTCCATGGCAACTAGGATTGGAAGGCATAGGGCCTGGCCCAAGGTTGAGTGTCCAGAACAGTGTTTTTCAACCATTTTTTATCTCATGCACACTTGAACCTATAGTTAAACTTCTGTTGCACACCTAAATTACGTTGATCAAAAGAGAGTAAAAAAAGAACGTACTTACTGTGTTTTGAACTTCTTTTGAAAATAATGTAAATTAATGATATTTAAAATTTTCTGCAGCACACCTAAGATCCTCTCATAGCACACTGATTGAAAATCACTGCCCCAGAACCTAAAGGAGGAGGAGAACTCTTCATGGACCCAGTGGCTCCTCCAAGCAGAAGATGCCACTGAGAGGCTAGGTCAGGCCAGGAAGTCCTCCGCTCTGACCCAGTTCTGCTTTTAACCATTTTGAGGGAGACAGGGAGTAATATTATAGTCCTCTCTGAGCCCCAGTTTCCAGCTCTCAGGCCCCCAAATTTTAGGCCTGGAAGAAACCTGGCAGGTGCCCCTGCTCAGAATTAGAAGCAAAACTCTTCTCTCTGACTCTTCCAGCCTCAGTGAGGCCCCAGGCCTCTGCAGTGGGAAAGCCCTTCAGTATATGAAGCCAAATGCGCTGGCTGGAGGGGCTCACACTCAGGTGTTTGGGGAAAAGGCTGACAACGTGTACCAAGCACCTTCTATATCCCTGGCCTCAGGTTACGTCCTTGCTAGACTCACTCACTGGCTCTTCATCCAGTGCTGAGAAGACAATAGTCTCGTCCCATATTTTGTAGGCTCAGAGAGAAACAAGTGACTCCCCAAGATTGCAGAGCTAGTCAGTAGCAAAGGTGATACTCAAACTCAGGACCACCAGATTCCAAAGCTCCAGCAACCTTTGGAGACAGAAAACTCCGCACCTGACTCTAATGCAGTTTGGTAAAGGCTAGTCCTGAAGGGGTGGGGCTGCCTGGGAACAGAGGGAAGGGGGTTATCTACTGACCCTGGCCACTGTTGGCACACAGGTTTTTCCAAAATAAGCTTCGAGAGGAGCCAATCCTATTTGCACTTGGGGAGGAAAAGTCAGGTGCAATCAGAAAGGTTATCAGACGGCTCACCTCTCCCTCCGCCCGCCCTTCCCACCACCCCCACCACCCCTGCCGGAGTAAGTGGGAGCAAGAACAAGGACCCACTCCACACCCAGGCCCCAGCCTGAGCCTCCTGCAACCCTGAGAAGGGGTCAGCCCCCAAACTCCCTGATGGCCTCCAGAGACCACCAATTCTGATCCTCTCACTGTGTGTGGGGCAAACAGGTGTAGCCTTGCCCTGGGAGACCAGCAAGGAGAGGTAGGGAGAAGGGTAGCTGCATAGCCCCATGTCCTCTGTGTCTCCAAGTCCCCACTGAGCAGATCTGACCCCAGGACCCCAGTTAAGAAACAAGATTCAGGGAAATAGGGCCCAGCCCCTCTACCAATTGCATCCAACTTCACCTTAGTCCAGATGAGCCAATCCCTGTCCTGGCCTGTGCCCGGGCCCCAGACCCTGGAAGGTGTCATCTTGGGCATCAGCTTAGCCTGGGTTCTGGGCCTCTTCTACTCACTTCTTAGCAAGTAGTCCAAGTCCTCCCCTGAAGCATGCCTTTGAACAGGCCTTTCCTAAATTTGCATCTCCTGTTAAGCAGGAGGGGAAACTAAGGGACTGGGGGAAAGCCACAGAAGGACTCTCTGTGAGTCCTATCTCCTGTCACCTCCCCTAGAAAGCCTCCATGAGCTTACCACCATGGAGCATCTGCCCGAGATCCTGGCCCTGTCCACCTCCACCAACCGCCCTGTACCACCTGAAAGTTCCCTTAGAAACTCAGGGTGTGGTGGGGCAGAGAAGCCAAAGAACTTGCTGAAGGACATGTAGCCAGCTGGTGGCCAAAGGACTGCATTTTGTAGCACAGCCATCAGGCTTAGGCTGAACCCTGTCTCTACCACCTACAGGCTGTGTGGCCTTGGACAAGTCAGCTTACCTGTCTGTGCTTCGCTCTCCTTATCCATGAAATGGGGATAAGTCCTACCTTCCAAGCTTAGGGAGGTAATGCGATGACCACTAGAACAGTCGTGGCCTGGGACCTGGCACTGAGGAAGCAGTTAGAGAGCAGCTTGCACTGGCTTATTGGGTAGCTGACTCCAGGATGGGGGGCAGGGGATGGCGAGAGAGGAGAAGCAGCTGGGTCAACAGCCCAAGGACCAACATCCCCAGCCCCAGCTCTTCAGGAAGGCTCAAGACCAGGAACACACAGAAAGCGCCCAGAACAATAACACAGGCCTTTTATTTGCTCCAGAACTTGGCTACTGTGTGGTCTGAGGGTGCCATGCTTTCCCAGAGCCCCCGAGGGACACCCTACCCAGGGGGTACCATATTTCTGTGTGTGGTCAGACTGCAGTGTCCCACCAGGCCTCATCAATCCAGAAGGCACAGCTGCCTGCCACTGGTGCCGAGACCAGCAAATCCCCTGAAACTGAAAAATGGTGTCCACCTCTGCAAGGTGGCTTTTCACAAGGCATTGGTTAAAATATTGCACTTGTAAATTAGGAAAACTGATGAGGCAAGGGTTTCCTATCACAGGACAACACGCCAAGCATCCAACTACTGTTTAAATAAATAAAACCCAAGGCAAGGGTCTGAGCTGTGAGTCCCAGTGGCCCCCCAGGAGGGGCCCAGAGCCCAAGCCTGGGCCTCCTGCACCACCAGCCAGTTCTTTAAGGAACTTGGTCAACACAAAGTCTCCGAAGTCTCCACAGCAGGGAGCGGCAGCTCCGTATCTGGCTTAGATGGGGCCCCTGACCTGCCAGGACCCTTGGGCCTCCCTCGTACCGGGGCAGCGGGGACCCAACCGGGCCAGTCCTTTTATTCCTCCGGTAGCCTGGGCCTCTTTTGGTCCAGGCCTCACATCCAAATGTCCATCTCTCTGTCCAGAGACACAGCCTCTGGGGGCTTGCTTGCCCCCTCCGTCGCAGGGGGTAGGGAGGCAGGTGGGCAGGGGGCCCAGCCTGCCTGGTATGAATGCTGAGCTCTACTCCATTGGCCCCTAAAGCGGGGGACTCATCTTCTTCTGGTTAATAAGGTCCAGGTAGAGGTCAGAGCGGAGAAAACGAGGATATGAGTCCTTTTCCATGAGCCCAAAGATGCGCTTCTGTGCCAAGTCAAAGCAGCCCCGAGTCACACTCTGCAGGTTGTCCTTGGTGTGCTCCCGTGTGTATGAGTCCAGGTTTACCTGTGGAGACAGAGGGTGACCCAGTCAGGGCTGACTGAGGGGCCAGAAACGCTGGGAATGGGACCGATCCAGCCTCTCATCTCCAAAGTCGCCTGGAGGCCCTTAGGCCAGAGGATTCAAATCCTGGCTCAGTCATTATTGTAAGGATGGCAGAGTTTATACAGCCTGAAAACAATATCCCTAGTGTCAGGCTGCCTAGGTTCAAAGCCCAGGAGTGCCACACCTGGGAGTAGGAATTAAAGCAAATCACTTAATTGCACTGAACCTCAGTTGTCTTAACTATTGGCTAGAATTCCTCAAAGAGCTGTGAAAATAAAGCAAGATCACCCACATAAAGTGCCTTGCACACAGTAGGCACTATTGAGTAATTGATGTCAGCTACTATGATTAAGCTCCCTAAGAGTGTATCCTCATTTTTAAAATGAAGATAATAGCAAAATCTAGTTCACAGGTTGTTAAAACAAGAGCACATACATAAAGGGCTTAGCATGTGCCCAGAACATAGCAGTGCTAAAGATAGCAGCCTTTTTTTTTTTTTTTTTTTGACACAGAGCCTCACTATGTTGCCCTTGATAGAGTGTCGTGGCATCACAGCAACCTCAAACTCTTGGGCTAAAGCAATTCTCTTGCCTCAGCCTCCCAAGTAACTGGGACTACAGGTGCCTGCCACAATGCCTGGCTATTTTGTTGTAATTGTCATTGTTGTTTGGCAGGCCCAGGCAGGGTTTAAACCCGCCAGCTCCGGTGTATGTGGCTGGCACCCTAGCCACTGAGCTATCAGTGCCAAGCCACCATTTTTATAATTAAATCAGGATTCTGTTCTTCCCCTGGTCCTGGCTTGCCTCTTCCCCTCCATGAGCACATGGTAGGTCTCCCCACTTCGTGAGCTGCTGGCTGTCACCTTGCAGCTGAAGGGCCACTGGATAATGGGAGCTGGGGGCCTGAGGTCTTACCTCTTTACATGCCTGGATCGCAATGTATTCTGCAAAGATCTTCTTGGCTTTGGCTGCCATCTTGGACTGTGACTTGACCTTCTTGAAGTCCTCACAAGCCAGCCAGAACTCCAAGTTCTCCTCACTAAACTCAGTGCGAAGGAAGGCCTGGAACACCGCTAACCCATCTGTAAGAAAAAGCCCAGACCTTGGAGTGAGATGCAGAGACACCCCCACAGCCCTTAGGACACCCCAGTTTACCCTCCTGGGGCCTGAGGATGGACATGCTAGGAACTTAGTAGGACCACCAGCTGTGGTCCCAGCCCTGCCATTGCCTCTTCACGAGTCTTGGCCAGGTCTCTCCCCTCTCTGTGCCTTAGTATCCTCATCTGTAAAGTGGGAACCATCAATCCCGTGTCCTGGAGCCACAGGTGGATCTGATGGGATCCTGCCCAGGCGATGGCAGACACATTTGGCCCAGTGTAAATCCTTAGTACTGGGAGCTGTTTATCGTTATTCTAAGAATATGGTTTTGAGCACACAGGTCCCAAGAGCCTCTAAGCAGGCAGTGCCAGCTCCCACAGGCAGGGAGGGGCTGGCAGAAGCCGGTTCCAAGGCCAGACCAAGGGCCTCAGCTCAGGCCCAGCTCTCCCCAGCAGCAAGGACACCTGACTGGGCTCAAGAGAGAGGGATGCAGGCCTCTCCTGGACAGACACACTCTCTGGGTCTGGATAAGGTGGACAAGAGAGAAGGAAAGAGAGAACACAGGGAGGGGACACAGGCTGTCTGGCCCCCACTTACATTTGTGAAGCAGTAGCTTCTCCAAGGACTCACTCCACTTGAGGGCTTCCTCTGAGGTGGGCCTGAGGGGTGAGGGAGGGAACACAGAGAGGGGACCATGAGGCTTGGGCAATGGGGGAGGCTGGGGCCGGGCAGCCTTTGTCAGCTGCCTGGGCCCAGGCTGCAACTGAGCCCAAGCCTGTCTGGGAAGCCCAGGAGGGAAGACCACTCCCTCTCTTGGGGCCAATATCGTATCCAGCCTCCACCTCCAGCCTGCCTGGCCATCTGCCCCCAGGCCAGCTGCTCCCTCTACTAGAGCCTCCATCCCCCCAAAGCTAGATTGAGCCAACAGACTCCTTCTCCCTGAAACCCACCACTCAGCTCTTCTCCCCCCACCACCCGGGCCAGTGAGTGCCTGAGCGATGCTGGGGGACCTACTTGAATGACTTCATCATTTTGTCTGCCTTGCCCACCGGAGGGGCCCCAGGGGACTCATTGCGCCGTCTGAAGATCCCCAGCTTGTTCTTCATGTCCTTGGCTCTGTGGGCAGAAGCAAAAAAGGGAGTTGGTTCACTGGGCACACTCAGCCCCTTCGAGTCCAGGTGGCAGGATGTAGGCTGGGGTGAGGGCACCTACTCCTTCATCGTGTGTCGCCTCTGGAGGTTCCCGTTGCGAGTGAGGTACATGCCTCGGAGCATCTCTGTAGAGCCCCCCACCTTAGGACCCCAGGACAGTCTGCAGGGAGCAACCCTCAGCCTCCTGTCCTCAACCCCCGTGCCCTGGGCAGCGGGCAGCAGTGTGCAGTCTGCAGCAACAGGCTCGCTGGAATCCCAGCCGGATGACTGGACTCCCAGGCACAAGCCAGGACTGGGACTCAGACAGGAGGAGCCAGGAAATGGGAGGGACCAGGAGAGGGAGCGGAAAAAACTACTCCTCCAGGCCAACCCTGAGAGGGAGCTGTGAAAGGGGCATGTGTCTGGGAGGGACAGCCTCTGGGGCCGGCGCTGGCAGGAAGCCAGACCCAGTTATTTGTGACCAGCCTCCCCCGTTACCATGGCAGCGAGGGTGGGGGAGGGCAGAGGAGCAAGTCAGCAAATTGCTAAGAGGGAAGGAGGGAGGAGGGCAGGCTCTGCCTACCAGGGTGGCAGGTCTGGCTATTTTTAGCCCAGAACCATTTTTAGCCACACCACTACCACTGCTGCTCACCATCACCGTCCCCCAGGAGGCAGCAAAGATCCCGGTAAGAAAGGGGTTAAAAGCTTCACACTCTTGTCCCCAGACCCCCACACTGGGCACCTCCCAAAAAAGAGCCCCTACCAGCCAGTCTCTCGCCTCAGGCCCTGGCATTGGATTTATCCACCCAGGGATATATAGCAGGTCCCACAAGTCTTAGCAGTTACAAGCTTGAGTAACTTCAGAGTACAAATCCAATGAATGTACAAGAGCTTCGCATGAAAGTTTAATTACTTAATTTTTGTGTGCGTATATTTAGTTTCGTGATTTTTGAATAATACATTTTTTTCATTTTAATGCTTGGTCTCTATCCTTCTGAAGATGGAAAATGCTGACCAAAACTAAAAATTAAAAGAAAAGATGTATTATTCAGAAATCACAAAGTGACATAAATGTAAAAGAAATTTAAATAATTAAACTTGCAAATGTGCTCTGCAAGTTTGTAACATCTATACTTTTGGAGCTATTGATGCCTAAAACAGCGCTAAGACCGATGGGACACCTGGTACAAGGAAGGGACGTGTTAGCAGGTGGAGGCTGGAGCTACACAGCCCAGGGTTTAAGTCCCAGCTCCAGCAGTTGCCAGATGTGTGCCCTCTGTCAGGTTTCTCGGCACGGCTTTACCAGGGCCTGCCTGATCCCAGCTCTAGCACTTTCTTGCTCTGTGACGTAGACAGCAACTTGACCTCTTTGCACTTAGTTTACTCACTTGTAAAATAAGGATAAGGTAAAGAAGACAAAAGCAAATATAAGACAAAAGTATTGCTAAAGATTAAATTAGGTCGTACATGTAGCACACAGAGAACAGTGCCTGGCACAATAAATGTCAGTAATTATTTTTATTATTATCCCAGATGCTAAGAGTCTACACCTAAGCTTTTAAGAGTGTGAGCTTCAGGCAATTTAAAAGGCAGTGCCTACTCTGAAAGGCTGATGTCTGCTGGATAGGGCAGTTCCAACACCCTGGGTGCCTGTCCACCACTGCCATGCACTGCCCCCAGCTCCTGGGAGTATCACCCACAGAAGCTCTGGTGCTGAATGGACCCTTCCCCATCCTACGAATGTTAAGAGAGGTTAGTGATGCAAAGGGCTTTTTTCTTTGCCTAGAAGGTGCCATTGTTCCTGGCTACAGAATGAGAGATGCCTACAGTTGCTGCAGAAAACTGGAAAGGTCAGAGGAGCTGGAGCTAGAAAGGATTTCTAAGCGAGTGGACCCCAGCCAAGGTTAAGGCCAGGGAAGAGGGTCTCAGGAAACACTTGGAAAGGACTCCTGTCCTCCTCCTCCAGGCCCAATTCCTGCCCAAGCCGGGGTGCTATAGCACCTGGATGGGTGGGGGAGGGCTCCCTGGAGGTTGTGCCCTTTGCCTCCCCCTGGACCTCCCCTATTCTACAGGGCCTTGGGAAGAACTGTCCACACACAACTTTTTAATTGGTACCTCCACAAATATAAGGGAGCCAGAGCATGCTGGAAAGGCTTGGAGGCACTAGATACAGTAGATGAGCCAGCAGCGCCCCCTCCTGGCAATGCTCAAGAGGGTTGACATTCAAGAGCTCAGGAGAAGAAACAGGAACCCATCATTTCAACCCTTTCTCAGGTCATTCATGAGCTCAAAGGGAGCAAAGGAGTTGTCCACGTGGCCACTGCTTGGCTCAGAGGCTGGGCTGGGGCCAACGCAATCTGGCTGGTTGCCTCTGGCTCATTGTGTCTAAAGCAGCACCTTGCCTCTTGCATGAATGGTCAGGATCCTGCTAATCCAAGGTGTTCCATGGAACTGTGGGTGGGACTGGACGTAGCCTCCTCCCCCCACCTGGACCCTTAAGAGGGTAGACAAGCCTGTGGGCAGAGGAAGAAGAGGAATGCAGGGACTCCCTGACCACGAGGATGGTGGAGCTCTCCAACGTACAGGTTTTTGCTCTTTCTCTTTCGGGAGGTTTCATCATCATCCCCAACTGTGTCGGCCCCGCTCATCTGTGGAGAAAAGATACACAAGATGCAATTTGTTCATCCCAGGGCTGCTGCTCAAGTAGAGAGGTTCAGGGATCCAATAGCTTCTGCCACCAGCCCTCCCTACCCCATAAACCCCACCTCTTCAGGTAAGGGAGGGAGACCCCACTACTGAGAACAGCTTGTCCACAGTGTGTAATTAGCTTGGTAGAGCCTCCAGCCAAAGGGTCACCTCCTGGGGCTAACAGGAACCTAGCTTGCTGGGAAGAAGCCAGGGAGATGGCACTTATTTCTCAGGCAGAGGTTTTGTGGCAGGCAGGGGGACAGGCCAGAAAGGAAGACTCCAGCCAGCCTTCCACTTTGTAACTCAGCCAATCACTGTCCCTCTCTGAGCCTCTCTGTTCCTTAATTTGTAAAATCAGGATTCATAACAATTAACTGGATTCTGACACTCAAAGGAGGCCTGGAACTTGGTCAGCAGAGTGTAAAGTGAATCATTATCCAGGCCTGAGAGCACCTGCCTTGTCCAACAACTTTCCATGGCTCCCTTGTTCCCCCAGGAGTGCCCCAACTCAACAGGTCAGGGTCTACCATCATAGGATGGGGGCAGAAAGGTCCATTTTAACACCAGTTCCGACTCCTTCAGTTGTCTCCCCAGCCTGGCCCCTGCTCCAGCAACCTCCTCCATTGCCTTTCTACAAAACAGACTGTCTTCACCTGCCTTGTCTCCCTCACTCCAGGCCTCTGCACGTGCCATTCCTCCCATGCAGAATGCTTTTGTGATTCTCCTACCCATCTGCCCTCCTAAGACCCAGCTTCAGGTGAGACCTAGACCTCAGGTAAGCAACTTAAATGCCTCCTCCCTTAGAAAACCCTCCTAGACCAAGGTTGTGCCCTCCCTCCTCTTTTGAGGTCCCCACCACACCCCAAATGTCTTGTTCCAAATCCGTCTCCTCTGCTCAACTGTAAGTTCCCAAAAGCAAGGTCTCTGTCTGCCTGGGTCATCTTCACAGGGCCTGGCACATGTTAGGAGTTCAAGCCATCAAATTTGTCAACTAAAGGAATGGATGAAGGGATATGGGGGAACAGACAGGGAAGAACAAGTCTGAAGGCCCCACTCTCTGGATCCCCAGAGCCCTGCTGCAGCCTGCAGACTCTGCCCTACCCGACATTTTTGCCTTTGTCTGGAATGCTCCAGTCTCCTCCTCTCCTTCAGACTGCACCAGAGTCCCCCATCTTGATCAGGGCCACTCTCTGTCCCCACCTCCCTGCTTCTGCGTTAGTGTCCTCATTCAAGGGGACCTGGGCCCACTACAGTGCTACCCTGGAGCAGAAGCCCAGTAAATGCTCTGAGAGAGCAGTAAAGCTGGAGATCAGAGTAGGATGGGCATGAACCTATGTTTCCAAACAGGAGGCCACCAGATGTGGGTCTCAGCTCTGACTCCTCATGAGACCCACCTCCTTTGTAAAATAAAGATGATGAGCCAAGCTTTAAAATGTTGTGTTCTTATTTCTGGCAAAATAAGTTGGCTTGTTCAAATATGCCAGCAGGGGAAGCTTCCTCGTGGAGCACCCACTCAAGGCTGGCTGGCTGGATGAACTGCACCTTCATTTATGGAGCTCATACTATAGGCCAGCCCCTGCAATGGGCAACATACATGTCCTACCTTGTCAATCTTCACAATGAATCCATAAAGTAAACAGGATCAGAGAATTTAAGTCACTTGTCCGAGGATACCCAGCCTTTAAGCAACAGAGCTAGAATGTGCATCTGAATTCAAGGCCTATGTTTCTCCACCAGAGGATGCTACTACTCAAATGCAACAGGGCACATGCGAATGTTTTCAGTATGTGTAAAAGACTCACTGGAAATGCTGCCTCCTTCCTGAGAATGCTGCCCCACCAGATTTGTAAACACACGTGTGTGTACGTGCACACAGAGGCATACAACATATGGTGTGTGAATTCAGAGCTAGTGTTTGGAGCCAGGCCTGGATATAAATCCTGCTTCTACCAACTCTGGAGAAGTTTCCTAGCCTTGCGGCTTCCAGTTTCTTTTAGCTATAGCTTAGGCATGATGACAGCCAGCTCATGGAAGATTCGCCAGAGTGGTCCCTATGGCCCAGTCCCACACCCAGGGTGCCCTCAGTAACCAATATGCACTGTCTGGTTGCATGTTACCACTGTCACCCCAGTATACACACAGGTTGTAGTCACACCGCCCTGGCCAGGCAGTGCCCGAGGCCCCCACCCGTGGGAAAGGGCCCTGGGGCCTTGGGCTTCCTCCCATTCTAACCTTGGCTTCCGCACTTTATCAGTCCCACACAATGGGCCTGGGGACCACTCCCGCCCCACTGGCCACCCCCAGCCTCTGCACGGCTGGGAAATGGGCTCTTCCTTCCACTGCTGGGAGGGGATTGTCTTCAGCAGGGACCAGACCTAACCAAGCAGACTGATAGAGGGGCAGGGCAGCTCTGACCCGGGGAGTTGGCCCCCCAGAAAGCTGGGGACACCCTAGCACCAACGGAGACCTATGGGATAGGAAGAAACTGAGAGGGAAAAATAGGACTCCCCAAGTCTTCAGGGAGGCCACAGTGGCCCCCAAGACTCCTCTCTCCTGTAGCTGCAGCCAAGTCCACCCCCAGGCCCAGTGTGCACAGAGACTCTCCACAGGGAGTCTCCTTCCCATCTTCTCCCCACTATCTCGTGACCCTGGCCCACTGAAAGGCAAATGGAGGCCAGCCCAGAGTCACCCAGCCCTTCCTGCACTGCAGGGAGGGGCCCCAGGGGCCTGCGCTGCCTCACCCAGCCACCTCCAGGGACAGGCAGCTCACTGCCTCTTGGAATAATAATTATAATTCTTATTGTAATTATAACTGTAATTATAGTAGTGATTAAAAGTGTAGATTCTAAATTGCCTAAATTCGAAGCCTGGTTCAATCACTCATTAGCTAACTGAACTTAGCTCTCTGTGCCTCAGTTTCCTCAGCCCTACCTTGCAGGGCTTTGTGAGGATCAGTCATGACAGGCAAAGTGCCGAGCACCATGCCCTGCACAGGGCAGCGCTCAGTAACTCAGCTAGTGTGGTCTTTGCTTCTGTTTACCGAGCACCCACTGCATGCCAGGCACTGTGCCAAAGTGCTTTGATCTTGGCACTAATTGAATCTTGGCAATAATTTTAAAAGATACTGTCCTGTCATTTACCCCAACTTACAGCTGAGGAAACCGAGGCCCAGAGCAGTCTAGTAACTGAGCTCTCTGAGTTGGCAAGTAGTAGAGATGTTTGGGTCTGGGTCCAGTGCCCACCGGTGACTGAGGGTCCTTCGGTGAGCAGGGCTCTAGCTGGTTTCCCTCCTCGTCCTGCTCTGATTTCTGAGCCCCCTGGCCATGCATGGCTGCCCTCTCTGACTTGGTCCAGCCTGGCAACCTCCATGGAAACATGGAAAAAGTGGATCTAAACTCTGTACTTATTTGTTTACACACAGGAAATAATTCTTCTATAGGATTTTTTTTTTAAATAGGAGACTTGAAGGGATTATCACATCTTAGAGCTGGAAGGCATTTTCAGGGTTCTCCTGTCTAACTTCTGGCCTGGGCAGGAGCTCAGTGCAGCAGGTTGGCACCCAATGTTGACAGCCTCTGCCTAAGCCAGTCTCCTACAGGGGAGGAAGGAGGCATGGTCAGGGAAGGGCCACACTGTAGTCTGCCCATTGTCAAAGAATGGCCTGTGAGCCTGTGCTAAAGAGGATTCATTGACAGCATCTGACACAGAATTTACTCTCTGGGGCTTCCCCGGCTCCCCAGGGAAAGGGCAGTTGTAGGCTTGTGGATCTGCTGCTGGGCCTCCGGGGAGCAGCCAGGAAGGCAGGGGTCTGGCAGCAGGGGGCACCATGAGACAACTCAGTGTGGACAGCCAGCCCCAGCAGATGACTCACTGGATAACCACGGGGCCTTCCCCTCCCTGGACCTCAGTCAGCCCATCTGTGAGGTGACCATGGCCAACCAGATCATCTCTAAGATCTGTCTGGTTCTAACTCCCAGTAGAAATTGCTGGTAGAGAGGCCAGGGGCAGCATTAGGACTGAGTGGCAAGTAGCATGCACACTGGGAAGCCTCAGCTTATCACACAGAAGCACAAATGACCAGCCCAAGCCAAGGCACAAAGCTTTCTGTGTACTGCTACTTTGTTGGTATTTTTTTTGGGGAGGGGGTTGTTCGGTTGTTTATTTTGAGGCAGAGTCTTACTCTACTGCCTTGGGTAGAATGCCATGGCATCATAGCTCACAACAACCTTAAACTCCTAGACTCAAGTGATCCTCTTGCCTCAGCCTCCTGAGTAGCTGGGACTATAAGCATGTGCCACTATGCTACTACGCCTGGCTAATTTTTCTAATTTTAGTAAAGATGGATTCTTGTTCTTGCTCAGGCTGGTCTTAAACTCTTGAGCTCAGGCAATCCACCTACCTCGGCCTCCCAGAGTGCTAGGATTACAGGCGTGAGCCACCGGATCTGGCCTATATTGCTACTTTGAATCCTTGGGACAAATCCAGGAAGATTTAGAGTTCTCATTTTGTAAGGGAAAACTGAAGCTCAGAGAGAGAAGCAATTTGGCCAAGGCCTCAGAGCCAGGAAGGAGGAAGCAGAGCCAAGACTTGAACCTGGGCCTGCTTGACTCCACAGTCTGAAGATGTCACCCCTCTCCTCTTCACTTCTTGCCTGGCCTTGCTTGGGAATAGTGGCCCATCAACATCAGCTGATTTTCCCCTCCCAAGAGAGCCAGGCCAAAGCTAGGAAGATGAAAGCCACAGGAAACCCATTGCCTCCCCTCTGCCAGTCCCCCACCCCAAGACCCTCCTGAGCATGAGTGTATAGGATCTGGGGAAAAGCCACAGAGGCCTGGGGAAGGCTGAGCTCCAACCCTCACTGGCAGCAGATCTTGGGCCAGTGCCTGCCCCTCTGTGCCTCAATTTCTTCACTGGCAAAATGAATATGGTGATAACACCTCCTCTCTAGGGTTGCTGGAAAGATCAAATAGGCTATGCAGATGAAGTATTTAGGGTGATGCCTGGCACTTAGCACCTGGGGGGCATTCTATAAATAGTAGCCTTGTGCTGAGGAGGAAGAGGAAGGAGTGGAGAATAGCAGCAACAGGAATAGAACAAGCCACTCGTCACAAAGTGCCACCAGGCCTCTTTGCTCACCTGTGGGGGTGGTACCCACCCCACAGTGGGTGGGCTGAGAACAGGGAGAAGCATTTCATCCCAGACCACAAGTGAGTGGCGATGGAGCTGGATAATGGCTGGGTAAGTGAGAGTCAAATGGAAGGGTGGCCACCACCAAGCTGGGGGAAACCTCTGAGGTCCCTGCCAGCTCTGTCACTCAAGCCTAAGAAAGGAAGTGACAGGCCAAAAGAGGGTGGATGCCAGTGGGAACACTGGGCACCTAAAGGAGGAAGCTGAGACAGAAGAGACTGCTCCAGGCTGGCTGGACTCCCTGGCAGAAGCATCTGTCCCAAAATAGAAGCTGCGGTCAACTGATCTAGGGAACTACATAGACGTGTATGTCTGAGTGTGTGAATTTTTCTATATTTAAATACTGTTATTGGAGTAAAGGTGGCTGGGGGCATAGACCTGGGAAGACTTTAGCAGTAGGCCTTGGAGCTACAGCCACATTCCAAAGAGGAGTGGCCAGGCCTGGTCCAAGTGAGCCTGAGGCCTTGCCTTGGTAAGAGTCCTAGACTCTGCCCTGTAGCAGCTGCATCAAGAAATGACCTGGGGCAGCACCCGTAGCTCAGTGGGTAGGGCTCTGGCCACATACACCCAGGCTGACAGGTTTGAACCCAGACTGGGCCAGCTAAATAACAATGACAACTACAATAACAACAAAAAAATAGCCGGGCATTGTGGCAGGCACCTATAGTCCCAGCTACTTGGGAAGCTGAGGCAGGAGAATGGCTTTAAGCCCAGGAGTTTGTGGTTGGTGTGGGCTGTGATGCCACATTGCTCTACCAAGGGTGACATAGTGAGATCCTGTCTTAAAAAAAAAAAAAAAGACAAGAGATGACCTGAGATGGTGATACTCAAACTTTCATGAGATTATGATCCCTGTGGGAAGGTTGTCTAAAATGTAGGGTCTGGGTAACACCCCTGGAAATTTTGATGCCAGAGTTCTGGGGCTGGGGGCTGGAATCATATGTTAATAACCTCCCCTCTGGTGATTCTGGAGCAATACTAAGTATGTCTAAGAGCCACACATGCTTACACCTGAGTAAACTGACATCCAGTTCCAATTCCTTTGAGATTTGGTCCCAGATCCTGGGCCAAAGTTCAAGACCTTTTTCTGGAGGGCCCCAGTCCACCCTTCTGGACTGATCACCTTTCAGTAGAAGGTGACTCCCCAAATGCCAGGTTTATCATATTGCTAAGGGCTAAGAAGCTAAGCAAGCTTGTGAGGCTATGTCCCAACTTGGTAAGGAAGCATGCTGATCCATTAGTGATGTCTGCCACAGGTTTGGAGGAGGACTGGTGGCCAAAGAAATGCCTGCCTTATCCTTTTTGTTTATTCCAAACTTGCTCAACCAAAGAGCAGCATCTTTCTCCAGCTTTCCCTGATGGCCCTAGAACCTGGGATCCCTCATCCTGAACTTCCAGATCTCTGAGGGTCTGCTGCATTCCACAGGTACTGACCACCAAGACACTTGGCCTCACAACAGTTGTCATACCAATACCTTGTACTGGCTGTTATACTTTAAGAAGAGTGGGAACCAGCATTCTCCAAGGGCCTGTGATAATATGGCTAATGTTGTTAGCAGTCTATTCTTATTTATTCTCTACTGCCCTGGAAGTGCTATGAGCCCTTTTCTTTCTTTCTTTTTTCTTTCTTTCCCTCTTTCTTTTCTTTTCTTTTTCTTTTTCTTTCTTTTTTTGACTGAGTCTCACTACGTCCTCTGGACTAGAGTACAGTGGCATCATCATAATTCACAGCAACCTCAAACTTTTGGGCTCGAGCGACCTTCCATCCTCAGCCTTCTGAGTAGCTGAGACTATAGGTGCCTGCCACCATTGCCAGCTAATTTTTTAGTACAGGCAGGATCTCATTCTTACTCAGGTTGTCTCAAACTTCTGAGCTCAAGGAATCCTCCCACCTAGGCCTCTCAGAGTGCTGTGATTACAGATGTGAGCCACCACCCCTGACCAATCCCCTATTTTTCAGAGAAGTAAACTAAGGCTCTCAGGAACTAGGTGATTGGTTTAACCAAGGTTACACAGTGAGTAAGAAATAGAGCTGGACTAATGTTGTCTGGTGGGCTTCAAGACCATGGCACAGTCTGTTCACTGTTTGGTCACATTCAAAGCTCATAAAGATAAATCATTTTCCCCAAGCTAAGATCAGCCTCACACATTTTTCTGTGGCTCCTGCTGTGCCACAGAGCATAGGCACATGGCAGGAAATCAATAAACACTTATTTATCTACTTATAGATATTTTCAAGAAGAAAATAGCATGATGGTTAAGAATGCTAGCTGCCCTGGTATGAGATTCTAATTCTGATTCAGACATTTATATCCTAGGATAAGCTAGATAACCTCTCTGTGCCTCAGCTTCCTTATCTGCAAAATGGGCACAAAATCCTATCCACTTCATAGGACTACTGCCAGAATTAGTGAGTTCATGTAAATTGATTAGCATAATACCAGCACATAGATAAATAAGCGTTGTCGTTGTTATTGTTGGCTGACGGAGTTCTAGTATGGCTAGGCCTGGACCAGATCTAAATCTTAAGTCTACTTCTCCAGCTATGATCTCAGTGCTTTAAGTCCCAACATGCAATAGCCTAGGCTAGGCCACACCTGCTCTGCTTTCTGGGGGGACCAGCAGTACAATGAGCTTGTGAGAACACAGTATCTAGAGGCCTAGAGTCCTGAGTGTAAGCCCAGGATTTGCCTTCTTGGTCCCTCTGGGCCTCAGTTTTATCTCCTGTCACATGGGTAGAAGGTTCCCCGGGAGGCTTACAGAAGAGTAGGGATGGGACTGCTCATTCCCCACAGCCCCCATCACAGGTAACCCATCCTCCCTTCCCCCTTAGCCTTCTCACCTTCCTGTGTCCTGTGAAGAAGAGAGAAAGGTGATGCATGGAGCCACCGTTGCGGCCCAGTTCTTTCTTGAGGGTGCGGGGTGAAGGTATGGCCCAGGAGGATGCAGTGCCCTCGCCGTCAGAGCAGTGCAAGGTGGTGTCAGAGGTGAAGCAGGGCCCGCGGGTCTCCTGCAGCAGGCTGCCCTCGCTGTGCGTCCGGCGCCGCAGTGAGTTCTGCACACGCAGCGAGAGGCCGCCCTCAGCACCCTGGCCTGTCTCAATCATGCTGCTGCGCTTGACCTCACTGTGCTCTCCGTAGTTGTCGTCACTTGTGTCCTCATCCTCGTACTCCTCCCCCTCCTCCCCCTCCTCGGCATCCTCTGCGTCCTCCTCATCTCCCGAGCTGCCTCCCTCGGCCCCTGCATCCTGGCTGTAGGCGCTATCCAGCCGGACCTCAGGGATCACGAAGGTTGGCCTAGAGGCTTCAGGAGGGTCCCCGGTGGCTGCTGGTGGGTCCCCAGAGCCCACAGTCTTCTCAGTAAGGGCTTTGGCTGGCAGGGCATCCTGGCTGGGAAGCAGATCTTGACAGGGTAGCAGGTCCTGGGCAGAGGGTTCCTGGGCGGCAGAGAGGTCTTTGCTGAGGGGAGGATCCTGGTGAGGAGGGGGTTCTTTACTAGCAGGAAGGTCCTGGTGGGGTGGGAGGTCTTGGGCTGCAGGGGGTTCCTGGCATGGTGGGGAGTCCTGGCTTGGCAGGGCATCTTGCCCTGGAGGGAGTTCTTTGCTGGTAGGTGCATCTTTGCTGGATAGTGATTGTTGGCCAGGAGCGAGTTCCTGCCCAGAAGAGGAGTCCTTGCTAGGTGGAAGACCTGGAGGGAGCTCCTTGCCAGGAGAGGAGTCCTTGCTGGGTGGGGGGTCCTCAGCACCTGGCCCCTTCTCTTCCTCTAAGGGCATCACCCTCTTCTCATCTGCCTCTGTCTCAAACATCTGGAAACAAAAAGAGAACAAGACAGGCTCAGAAGACAAGGCTACCAGCACCAAACACCACCCACAAGTCAAAGTCACAGAGGCTGATACAAAACCAGGCTATGATACAAAACCACCCCATCTGAAACGCCATCTGGCTTAGCTGCGGAATGGTCTCACCCTTGTCTACGTGCTTTAACTTTCTCCTCCATCAAAAACCTGGCCGGTCATTGAGGGGAGAGGAGGAGGAGGTAACAACCATGTATCTGGCTCCTGTCATACGTCCAGGACCATGCCAGCATGCATGAGCTCCCTCGCTCAGACAGCCTTCCTGCAGCCCTGTAAGTGAAGTATGACTGTCCCCACTTTACAGAAAGGGAAAGAGGGGAGAAGGGTGAAGTTCCCTCTGTAAGTAAAGAAGCCGGCAGCCTCTTCCTCCATGGACTAGAACCCAGCCAAGCCCCTAAGCCAGAGCAGTACTGAACCTAACCAAAGGGTCTCTTATACCCTTTATCTTTAAAAAATTCCTAGTGAGTCATTCAAACAAGAATGTGCTCTGAGTATTTAAGTATCTTTGAAACTACTAAACTGGAATGAAAGCAGGACTTTAAAATATTGCCCACACATGGACTAACCAGATGTCATGGACATACAGAACCTCCCTGGGGGATCACCCACCCAGTGACTTTTAAACTGCTTGGAGAAACTGCAGGGATTTCTCAAAAAAAAAAAATAATAATAATAATGCAGAAAAACATTTCCTGCCTCACACATAACCCTCAGAACCCGCAAGTTTTTGCTGGCTTCTGGCAGTAGATGTCATTTGAAAACAGAAAAATAGTTCCCTTGGTGAAAGTTGGAGAAGCAACTAGATCTCACAAGAAGACCAGGGCCCAGAGAACCTCAGGGATGGTGTCACAGCTACATGGGGGGGAGCAGGTCTCAGGCCTGGGCTGGGCCCCTTTCACTCAAGGACTTGGAACGCTGGAGCTTAAACTATTTAGGGCCCAGGTTTTCTCCTTCAAGAAGCCACAGTCATAGAACTAATGAAAGAGAAAAACCCCACATATGCCTGGCACTGGACAGATGCATGGAATATGTGCATGCGTACATACACACACACACACACACACACACACACACGGAGCATTTCATGGGTAAGTACCCCAGAACATAGGTTAAGATCTCTTGTTACAGAGACCATTAATGTCAATTTGATGGATGACAAAACTGAGTGCAAAGAGCAGTGACTTATCCACTATTGCACAGTTGCTCTGACATCAAAAGAGGTGGGGGGTCCTCAGCCAAGAAGTCCCTGATGCTTGGGGAGTCTGCCATGGTGAAGTAAGTGGGAGTAAGTGACCAGCTGCGGCACAGGGCAGCTGCAGGGTGTTACACACATGTGTCAGAGTCACACTGGCATTCAGGAGCACTGGAGCAGACGCGAAAGTACGTTGTGGGTTAGAGCCCCTGCCTGGGAGCATGAAAGTGAAAGTGGAGCCCTGCTGAGTGGAGAGGGTGACTGAGCAAGGGAGGCGAGGTCTCGGAGGACTCCAGGATGCTCTAGCCAGGGTCAGAGAGGGCAAACCTCAGGCTTTGGTTCCCAGGCCAAAGACAGGTGCCTACCAACCCTGTGACTCTCTTGCCCTGAAAATCCTGTTTGCAGCTGGTAGGTGACCCCACCCAGGGACCTTTCAGACCTCATAGCCTCATGCTCTGAAATATCAGCAATCCCAAATCCCCACTACATAGACGAGAAGACTGAGGCCCAGGGAGAGACAGAGGCCAGCCTAGAATCACACAAGGTGTCAGGCAGAACCAGTCACTAGCCTTCTGGGCCATAAGATCTCCACCTGTGAAATGGGATAACCAATGCGCCCAAGTGACAAGCCAGGAACACATAATACAGAGAGTATAAAGCTCTCAAAGGAGAAGATGATGGTGATGGCGGTGGCAATGGTGGTGGTGATTTTAAAAAGCAAATCTAAAGGAAATTCTGACATTAAGGACCTCAAACAGTGGCATGTTTTCAATGCAGCCCTAGAAGCAAACCCTGCCAAATGCCCAGAGTGGAACTTGGTGATTGTGATGCCAGGCCTCCTACTCCAGAGCCCACCTGGAAGCTAAGGGCACTTTAGCCCCATGAGGCTGCTCCCAGGTGGACAGAAAGGGCCTCCATTGAACAAACAGGAAGACTGGGGGCCCAGCTGGACAGTCACTTAGTGACCAGGGACTAGGCTGGACTAGAGCCCCAGCCTTCTGACTCTATTCTTTCCAAGCCCACTTCCAATATCATTCCCCAGGAACAGCCCCATCTCCAGCCTGTTGCCCCCACTCCTGGAAGCAGCCTCCATCAGGAAACACACTGCCCACAGCCAGCTCCCTAGGTCCCCACATTCGCATGACCCTCCCCAACAGCCAGATAGCCAACCCCACCCCAGCCACCTGCCTCTGATAGTCCTTGGGAAAGACGGAAGGAAGGAAGCAGCATCCGGGTGGCCTCAGGGCCTGGCACAGAGTGGCACAAAGAGGGGAGCAGACCGCATTTCCCCTTTCCTGGGTGCTGGGGGTGGGGCCCAGCCTGTCCCAGCGGTGACTGTCAGCTGGAGCCCGCCCAGCCCTAGGGGAAAGTGCAGCAGCAAACCCAAAACCAGAAATGCAAGTCAGTCTGCCTCTGCCAACCCTGCTCTAAACCCAGGCCAAACCAAACAGCCAGGAGGGGAAGTACTGCTCGGGCAGGGGTGCCTGTCCCCAGAGAGCCCCTACCCAGAGGGATTGGCGGGAAACCACCCAGGATTTTAGGGCTCTCAGAGTGCCCAGAAGTTATATGGTCAGATGCCTAAGACAGACTTTGATTTTGATCCCAATGGGGCCACTTTCTGGCTGTGCAACTCTAGCCAAGCCTCTCAACCCCCAGAGCAGCGGTTCTCAAACTGTGGGTCTCAACCCCTTTTTAACAATGAAAATACATTGTGGCATTTGGAAGGTTGAGAACCACTGCCCTAGAGCCTCTTTCCTCATCTAACAAACCCAGCCATGTCACACTGCGCTCACATGACTATCACCAGTCTCCTCAAAGCACCTGGCCCAGGAAAAGCATCCATAGAATAAGAGCTACCAAGAGTCTCAACTTATCTTAGTGATAGGAAAACTGAAGCTCCAGAGGGTAAAAGAACTACCTAAGAATTGAGGAGCTGATGCAGAATCAGAACTTGTGTCCCCTGTCCAAGGTCTCTCTCTTTCCTGGGACCCTTACACATTAAGTGTTTGGGGTCCTCAGTGGAAAGAGGCCAGGCCTGAGGACGTCACCTGGGCCCACCCCACATGGAACATCCTATCCTCAGTGCTGGCAAACAGGGCCCAGGATTCATGGGTTCTTTCCTGCACTCCATGCAGACCTGTGTGAGCACTGACTGTGCACAGGTTTGGTCAGGCCAGTGCTCCTGGGAGAGCTGGAATGGAGAGTGGCTTCAGGAAGGCCCTGGAGCAAACACAGGAAACCTGAGAACCCTAGGGGTGGGAGGTCGCAAGTGTAGGGGAGGATCAGGGTGGATGAGGAGCCACACCTGAGGGCCTGGTCTCAGAATGAAATGATGGGTGTGGATTGTCCCGGGAGCAATGGAATGACACAGCCAGAACCATGCCACATCTCACCTGCTTTGGGCAGGGCAGGCAGACCTATGGGCAGGGAGGACTGGGGCACGTGTGCATTCATGCATTCATTCATTCCCCAGGCACTGAGCTGGGTACTGAGAGGACAGCCGGGAACAAGTCAGACATAACCTCTGCCCTCAGCAAATTCAGAAAGAAACAGGTGAGACAACTGTTCTTTAGGAGAGCAGTGGGTCCTCTGATGGAGGAAGCGCGGCAGCTGAGGGTGCTCAGCCAGAGCACCCCAGAGACCAGCCTGCTCAGTCAGGGTGCCAGATACCACTGCCCCACCCCCCTGAGGAGGGTTGGTGTCTCTCTCATCCAACACTTCTTTAGGTTAATTCTGCCCATGTCTTACCTGGTAGAAGCCTGTGGGAAATGGACTAGACCCTCTAAATACAGCCTCCGTTTAGGATCTAAATCAAATCTTCTCCCAAATCCAATCCTGAGCTCAAACAGGCTGGGGAGGATGGCAGCTATGACACCCAGACCCCTACCAGTTATGGGATTTGGGGTAGTGGTAGGCTACCGGAAGCGATTTGTCCAACATCACACAGCTGCTAACTGCAGGGCCCGGTCTGCTGACCCAGAGGCAACCTGTCACCTTCACGCCAATGATTCATCATGTCCACCAGAAACCACTTCCTACATCAGGGGGGCAGGAGGAGCTGGGGTTTCCCTCTGTCCCAGGGCAGCCAAGATTTCACAGAAAGAGCACTGGAGGCAATTCATTCTGCACTTGCTAGCTGTGTGATCCCAGGCTACTTCCTCTCCAAGCCTGGTTTTCTCTGCCCTGAAAGGCAGGGGTGTTGAACATGCCACCTGCCTCCTGTTAACACCAGAGAGCCTCAGGGACCAAGTCTCAGAAAGGACAGGAAAGTGCTCTGTGAACTGCAAAGCTGTCTGAGAAAGCAGTTCACAGAATTCCTGCCCAGCCCCGGACCCCCAGCCCTGATTATCAGGGTGGATTGTTCCTTCAGGTTTGGCACACTCTGGACTCCCAGCTTCTGGTGCCTGGTCTGATGCTGCTCAGGAACCATGGCTACACAGCCACTGCCAAGCTGCCCTGGCCCAGCCTCAGCCCAGCTCTGCCAGGTCTGGCTTCTTGACACCCAGAAGCTGGACACCGCTCCCCCACCACTGCCTTTGCCCCAGCCCAGAAGCCCTAGAGGCTGTCCCCTCATCCTCCCCTGACCCTACACAACAGTTTTGGCAAAGTCCAGGAGGATAGAGGCAGTTACAGTGGTGAAAGCTAGCTGGGCGACCTTGGGTTCAATCTCTCTGTGCCTCAGTTTCCTTCGCCATAACTTGGGATTAGTAATGCCTCCTTGCAACGTCATCCCAGGAATGAATGATGTCCAGAGCTCAGCACCATGCCAGCACACATAAGCCCTCAAGAACTCAATTGCCCTGTACGGCTTAGCTCTCACATCTTACTCCCTGGGTTCCCACTGGCCCCTTCTCTACTCCCTCGTAGGCCTCTGTGCCTGCCCCTCAGGACCTGTTCCAGACACCCCCTAATTTCAGTCCTGCATGCTGCCTCATGCCCTGCCCACTCCTCAGTCTATAAGCCCCCACTGCAGCATCTGGAGACCCCTAGTCCTCACTAGCAGCGCAGACCCTCTCCAGAGTGGACACTACAGGCAAGTATTCACCAAATCCTCTGTTCTAGGTTCTGTGCATGCAACGGGGAGTAAGGAAGACATGATCCCTGTCCTCATGTAGCTTGTAGGCTAGAGAGGAAGGACAGACATTAACCAAGTCATCACCCACATAAAAATAAGATAAATACAAACTACTATCTGCTTGGGAGACACAATAAAGAGGAGTGTCAGTAAGTCACCAGGACTAAAACCTTCTCAAAGGACAGGAAGGGTCTCACTGTGGGAGGAAACAGCATATGGAAAGGTCCCAGGCCAGGAAGGGGCTTGGCCCAGCACTGGAACAGAGAAGACACCTGTACGGCTGCAGCCCAGGCTGGGGGTGGAGACCGTCTTCTGGACGCCCCCAGTCCCACACACCCCACAGTGGATGCATGGCCTTCCCCCAAGCCCATTGCTCCTCTCAGGGTCCCAGTATCAGTGATGCCACCTCCAGTGGCCCATCAAGGGAGGTGAGATATCATTCTCTCCTCTTCCTCATATAACTCCCATGGTCAATCCTCAAATCCTCCCAAATGTCACTTATAAAATCTTTCCACTATGGAGGCTATGTTTGAGATGACAGAGGGCATATGGGAACTCTCTGTACTTTACACTGAATTCCTAAAACTACTCTAAAAAACGAAGTTTATTAATTTGTTTTAAAAACAAATCTTTCTACTCTCTCCACGTCCACTACCACCACCTTCCTCCCGACCACCATCATCCCGATGACACCCACCTCCCCCCAGTGGTCCAGACTCTTCAGTCATTCTCTGTGCTGTGCCAGAAGAGCCTTCTAAATGCACATCTGAACTTGCCATTCCACTCCTTGAAACTTTGCTGTGACTCCCCAGTACCTCTCAAATAAAGTCCAAACTCTATAGCCCTGGAGGACCCTGGGCTCTATCTCTCTGTCTCTAGCCTCACATCTGACCACCCCCTACTTAAGTATTACTAAAAGAATTAATGAATAAATGAGCAATCCACTGAACTTCACAGGACCACCTGGACTCTTACTACTCAAAGCATGGCCTCTGCACCAGCAGCTTACGTGAAATACACACTCTTAACTTCAACCCCAGCTGTCAGATCGGAATCTGCATTTTAACAAGATCCCAAGTGATTCACTTGCATATTAAAGTTAGAAAAACCCTGATCTAGACTACTGATTCTCAACAGAGAGGTACACTTTAGAATCACCTGCAAGGCATTTAAAAAATAACCTGTGGGAGGCTCCTGTAGCTCAGTGGGTAGGGCGCTGGCCCCATATACTGAGAGGGGCAGGTTCAAACCTGGCTCTGGCCCAACTGCAACAAAAAAATAGCTGGGCATTGTGGCGGGCGCCTGTAGTCCCAGCTACTCAGGAGGCTGAGGCAAGAGAATCGCCTAAGCCCAGGAGTTGGAGGTTGCTGTGAGCTGTGTGACGCCAGGGCACTCTACCGAGGGCGATAAAGTGAGACTCTGTCTCTAAATAAATAAATAATAAATAAAACATAACCTATACCTGGGCCCAATCCTAGACACACTGGCTCAGACTCCCCATGAGTAGAGCCCAGGCATTTTTACTTCTTTCTAATTCCCCAGACAATTCTTATCAGGTAGCAGATAAGGCAACTGATGCCCACAGAAGGGAAGTGATATGCTAAGGTCATACAACAGAATCAGGACTGAAATCCAGCCCAGAACCTCACCTGGAACCCATCATAACACACAGCACTCCCTCTGTAAGGAAGCCCACACAGAGAAGCATGACCTCAGGGCAGGCCGGGAGCCACCCTCTGTGGGCAGCTGACACTTCATGTTCCATATAACAGAAGCCCAACTGCTGGGAGAGACGGGGAAAGGTAGAATTTGACAGACTGAAACTTCTCTATCTCTAAAGAATCCCACAACTCCTCATAGGTCTGTCAGAAGCTCAGAAGGGCAATACGCCACAGCAGGGATCATACCCATTCCATTGAAAGCAAGACTGAGGCACAGAGAAGAAGCTCACCCCAGTTCAGAAACTCAGGACAAAACCAATACTCAGAGAAGGGGAATCCCTAAGAACTGAGAAGACAGGAGGGCCCTCTTAGCAACTTTCTCTACTCTTGGCGTTGTCACCTACCCAACCCAGAAGGGCATCGTGCCCTTTGCAGCCTGCGGGAGATCCCCCACCCACTCACTTGGTCAGCTTCTCACTTGGCACAGAGGCAATTCTCAAGGGCTGGATTCCTGCACTGCCCTCCCCCATCACAGCCCTGCCTCTCCCCTTCTCCTCTCAGGGTCTCAGGACTCATAGTCTCTGCACTCACCCACAGCCCCCAAGACCCTTTCCATGGCTCCAGTTCTCTTCTCCAAAAGGCAGGGAGATGCGAACAGGGGTTTCCTGAACTCTTCCTGTGCTCATGGGAACTGATGCCTTGTGAGAAGGTGAGCTCCAGGCCCCTCGGGGCTCTCCTGCCCCACCCCTGTGTGCTCTGTGCCCCTGCCCTGCTCTGGAGGCCCCAGGCAGGTCCTGGCTCATCAGAATCACATGCCAGGCTTACTCACACCAGGGCCTCAGGGAGGGCCAGGTCAATCTCCCACCGACCCGTCCCTGCCCAAGGGGCTATGAAAGTACAGAGGCAGCAGGAAACACTGGGACGGCTGTCAGGAGATAATGGGGGAAGTAGATGGGACAGGAGATTCCAGACTGAGTAAAACCAGAGACAGCATGGAAGGTTCCAGGAAATGCAGGTGGTTCCAGGGGATAAGAGCATGGATATGTTAAGGAATTCAAATTCAGACTTTACTTGACAGCCGCATTTACTCTTTGCTGTAGAAGGAGGGAAGGTGAAGCCAGAGAACAGATAATGATGAAAAAGATAGAGGTGAGAGACCTCATTCACTGAGCATCTATTGTGCACCCTCAGAAACTCACTTCCAACAACCCTATGAGGTCAGTATTGTGGGCCCTCTTTTGCAAATGAGCAAATTCAGAAAGGTTCAGTAACTTATATAAGACCACAAAGCAAATGAGTAGAGGAGTCAAATCGAAACCCTGGTCTTCCTGGTTGCAGGGCCTCGCTTTTTCTACTTTCCCATGATCTCCTTTCCTGCCTTCTTCTCTTCCTTTCTCCCTCCCTCCCTTCCTCCAAAGGATGCTTCCTGAGCACCTACCTGGGCCAGGCACTGTGCTGGGCAGCGGAGGGCAATATAGATGCAGGGCCCTGATCTCCCTCACATGGCAGGAGTCCAACTCACCCAGGGTGGGGGGTGGTGTAGAATTCCATACACCTCGTGACCCTCCTGCTCTGTATCCCCCTCAGGAACCACTTCCAGGTTGGGGGAGAAGCATGTGGCTTCTCTGTGATGTTCTGTGCTAGGTTAAACAGAGATCCTCTGTCACACCAGGGAGACCCCAGGTTAGGTCACAAATAGCCCTGTGGTCACAAGGCCAGCATATGGAGTCAGGCAGGCCTGGAGTTGAATCCCACTTCCTAACCTGGTGATGCCACCCTCAGGGGCAGAGTGACACCTCCCTTGCTGGATGCCACGGGGCAAATGGAGGCACATAGCTCCTTGCCTTCCTCTCCATGGCTTGACTCTTCCTCACGAGTGGGCATCAGGCTTCACTCCCAATGACAGCTCTGAGAACAGGGAGGACTTTGCAAACCAGGAGAGGTGGGAGGGGGGCCTATTGCCAGTTAAGAACTGGGGGCTGGAGACAGGCAGATCTGGGTTCAAACCCTGGCCCTTACAACACATAGCCCCGTGTGCTTGTGCAGGCTGCTTAACCTAGGAAGGGCTGATTTTCTTCTCTATAGAATGATAATATGAATACTGAGTACCTACACCACACTACTACTGGGAGGGATCCACATACGGACCTTAGCATGGGTCCTGAAACATAGCAGGCACCCAGCAAGCACTTACAACTCTGTAACCGTAATTATCACTCCCATCATCATCATCTTCTCCCTTCCCTGCATCCAATCCTGGGAAAGGGCACTTGACACATTCTGGCCTCACCACGGCCTCGCACAGGAGTGTTAGCAGCTGCACATTTCAGGAGAGGAAACTGAGGCCCACACCAAAGGCCTCGGAGACTGGGAAGGTAGACAAGTCTGCGCCCAACCTTCCCCCAGGCTGGGTCAGTCTGGCTCGCTGTGTGGCCTGGGCCAGTCACTGCCCTCCCTGGGTCTTACTCTCCCCAGGGGTGTCTGTCCAGCTCTGAATCTCGGCCAGCCTAAAAGAGTCAGATCTTAGGGCCCACAGCATGGCCAGGTCTCCTGTGGGTATGTCAAGGACAGGAAAAACAGAAAGGTCCCCCTTTCCAGAGATAACACCTGTGTTGTCTGTCCCAGTTCCAAAAATACCTCCTCCTTATGGGCCTGCAGTACTGGGGGCACTGGAAGGGGGGCAGGGGAGTAGAAGGGAGGCCCTTCTACCTGAGGACAGGTGGGTGGACATAGAGACATGGGACTCAGCCATAGCCCTCATGCTCCCAGAACCAAGCCCCCTCCACCTCATCTCTGCCTCCTAGAGCAGGCACACCCTGCCTCTGGGGGAGGTGGGGGTGACGTCAGCAGGCTTGGCTGGATTTAAAGTCTGCTCCAAATTCACACTCCTGCCTCCCCCATCATGGGACTTTCTTTCATCTTCCTTGGCCCTAGACAAACTTGCTTATATTCTTTTTCTGTTCCAAACCCCTCTAGCCCTCTGAGATAAAGTCCTTGTCCCTAACCCTGCATATTCTGCCCCTACCAACCTATCCACCACACCACTTCTCCTCTCTGCCTCCAAATCCACTGTGTTCCTGTGCTCACACTGAACTTCCTGCCTGGAACACCCTCCCCAGCCCTATATACCTGGAGAACCCCTATTCACCCTTCAAAACTCAAGCACATCCATACATGTATTGCCCCTCAATTTCTCACAAAGGTGGCATCGCCCTATAGTAAGAAAGGATAGTCTATTTTTTTTTTTTTTGAGATAGTGTCTCAGCCTGTTGCCGTGGCTATGAGTGCAGTGATGGCATCATCACAGCTCACTGCAAACTCAAACTCCTGTGCTCAAGAACTCTTCCTTCCTTAGCCTCCCAAGTAGCTGGAATAATAGATATGCACCTGGCTATTTTTTTATTTTTATAGAGATGGGGGTCTTCCTATTGCTCAGGCTAGTCTTAAACTCCTTGATTTAAGCAATCTTCCTGCCTTGGCCACCCAGAGTGCTAGGATCTTTTTAATAAACTGGATATCTACCCAGAAAAATGAGTCTTGACCTCTCTATCACATGCATAAAAATCTATTTCAAATGGATTTTAGGTCTAAATATAAAACATAAAACAAAAAAAACTTCTACAGCATAACATAGGAATATATTCATAACATTGTAATAAGCAAAGAAAAGGACTCAACAAGCAGTATCCATAAAAGGAAAAGATTAACAAATTGGACATTAAAATTAAGACTTTCTGTTCTTCAAATGTGCCCTTATAAGAGTCAAAAGGCAAGTCCCAGAGTAGGAGTACATATTTGGAATGTATATATCTAACAAGGAACCCATATCCAGAATATTTTTTAAGTTCCCATAAATCAATCAGAAAAAAAAAAAACCAACAGAAAAATGGGAGAAAGACTTGAACAGGCCCTTTGTAAAAGAGGTTATCCAAATGGCTAAGCAAGCTATGAGAAGATACTCAACTTCATTAGTTATCAGGGAAATGCAAATTAAAAACACAATTGAATAGCACAATGCCTAATACCAGTAATGTTGGAAAGAACATATAACAGACTTTCTCATTTGGTGTTACACTTTGGAAAATAATATGATGGTCTCTAGAAAGCTAATTATATGCAACTCTATGACTTAGCAATGCAAACCTTAGGTATTTATTTGCACAATAAAAAACATACATAGGCTCGGCGCCTGTGGCTCAATCCGCTAAGGCGCTAGCCACGTACACCTAAGGTGGCGGGTTCGAATCCCCAGCCCGGGCCCGCCAAACAACAATGATGGCTGCAACCAAAAAATGGCCAGGCGTTGTGGTGGGCACCTGTGGTCCCAGCTACTTGGGAGGCGGAGGCAGGAGACTCGCTTG
>CAUYQV010069718.1:0-22732 GCA_963574575.1 Galagoides demidoff
CTCCAAATCCTGGGCTCAAGCGAGTCTCCTGCCTCAGCCTCTCAAGTAGCTGGGACCACAGGTGCCCGCCACAACGCCTGGCCATTTTTTGGTTGCAGCCATCATTGTTGTTTGGCGGGCCCAGGCTGGGGATTCGAACCCGCCACCTTAGGTGTACGTGGCTGGCGCCTTAACCGATTGAGCCACAGGTGCCAAGCCGCAGTTGACTCTTGGACAACACAGGGGTTGGGACATTCACATCCTTCCTTCCACTACACAGTTGAGAGTTTCTATATAACTTTGACCTCACCAAAACTTAACTACTAATAACCTATGGAGAAACAGGAGCCTTATGGATAACATATGTTATCTGTATTATATACTATCTTCTAACAATGAAGTAACTAGTGAAAAGAAAATGTTTTTAGGAAAACCTTAAGGAAGAGTCAATACATTTACTCCAAAATTTTTAAGTGGAAATGTGTCATCATAAAGGTCTTTATCTCCATCACCTTCAAGTTGAGAAAGCTGAGGGTGAGAAAAAGGAGGGCTTGGTCTTGCTGTCTCCAGGTGGCAGAAGTGGAAAAAACTCTTCATGCAAGTGGACCTTTGCAGTTCTAAGCTTTGTTGTTTGACTGTTAACTGTATCGGTGATAATATGTTTTCACTTTCTCAAATATTTTTCTGAAACAGATCTTTTAGTTGTAACATATGGAATGCAACATAATATATATGTTATAATAATTATATAAATATAATTAACCAGATTTCTATTTTTGGACAAAATACTTGCTTATAAATTTTTATTGTTTTTCAACTGAAAGGAACATTTTGTTGTCTTTAAGTTTTTTCACAGGTGCTCATATATTTTGTTAATCTAGTGAATTGAATATGGAATTACTGTGCTAAGGATTATTCATAATTTTGATGCTTTGTTAATATAATTTTAAATTATTCTTAGCAAATTATACTAATTCATAATTTGACTAATATATTAGACTGTCTTCCTTAAATCTACACAAACATAGGTAATATCACTCAAAAAAGTATTACCAGTTTGATAAACAAAATTCTTTGCTCTTTAAAACTGTGTGCTTTTTTATGTATAGTGACTTGATTATATTTCCATTGTTTTGGCTCTTAGTGGTATTTATGTGCTTGTGTGAACTCTGTGTCTGTCCGTTTTTCAAGACCTTAATTATATTTTTTCTTATGTTCTCACTTTTTATTTTAGAGCTATTTTTAAATTAGGAATGTTAGCCCTTCTGTAATGGGGATATCAATTATTTCCTCTTTTATGTAGGTTAAAATATTTCCCCACTTTCTCACATTTTTAAATTTCGTTTATAGTATCTGTTTTTGCATGGGCATAACTTTAAATGCTTTAGTTTGCATAGTGAATTTCAATGTACTTTGATTTTTGTTTCTTCTCATTGTTTTTATGGATAGAAAAGTAAGGTAAGTATTTAATCATATGACATAATTCTATGATGTTCATAATTCTATGATTCATTTTATATATTGTAGTAGTTTAGCTAAATATTACTTTAATGGTAAAGAAAGTTTTAATTTATATTTTCCAATTAGTTAACTATTTTTCCTGTGCTAATTGATTAATCAATCCTTTTCTGTATTTTAGAATTCTAGCTTCTTATTTTTTCTCTTCTGTCTCATTATATGTTATAGCTTATGTAGACATTATAATGTTTAAATTATTCTAGCTTTATAATATGATGTAAATTTCAAGCAATAATAATTGACTTTTATTTTTGTCTAAAACCTCCTAGTTGTTCTTACCTATGTATACTTCAGAATGAACTTAAAAAGGGTTTTGTTCAAGATCTAAATACATTTTATTATTATTATTATTTGGGATTCATTGAGGGTACATAGAATTAGGTTACATTGATTTTTTATGTAAAGTTCCTCTTGTAATTGTGTCCTGCCCCCAAGGTGTGTGCCATACACTGTGATCCCCCATTCCACTGCCTCCCCTCCCTTCTCTCTGATTCCTCATTCCCCTACACCACCACTTATATTAGATCATTTGCTGCCTTCATATTAGAATTTAGTACATTGGATTCTGCTTCTCCATTCTTGTGATGCTTTACTAAGAAGATTGTGTTCTACCTCTAACCAGGCTAATATAAGAGATGTAAAATCTCCATCATTTTTAATGGCTGAATAATATTCCAAGGTATACGTTTGCCACAGCTTGTTAACCCACAGCCCCTGGGTTAGTGGGTATTTAGGTTGTTTCCACTTTTGGTGATTGTAAATTGAGCTGTGATCAACAGTCTAGTGCAAATGTCCCTATCATAAAAAGATTTTATTTCTTCTGGGTAGATGCCTAGTAATGGGATTGCAGGATCAATGGGATGTCTATTTCAGGATTCTTGTCTTATTTGAGTTCTTTGAGGATTCTCCACACTTCCTTCAAAAACGTTGTATTAGTTTGCAGTCCCACCATTCGTGTAAAAGTGTTCCCTTCTCTCCACATGAATGCCAGCAGCTTCAGCTTTGAGACTGTGGTGTAGGCTATTCTCATTGGTGTTAGGTTATATCTCAGGGTAGTTTTGATTTGCATTTCTCCCATGATCAGAGACAATAAGCATTTTTTCAAATGTTTGTTAGGCATTTGTCTGTCTTTTCAGATAAGTTTTTATTCATATCTTTTGCCCAATAGTAGATGGAATTGTTTGCTCCTTTTCTGTTGATTAATTTGAGTTCTCTGTAGATTCTAGTTATCAACCCTTTGTCAGATCAATACCCTGCAAATATCTCTTCCCATTGTGAAGGTTGTCTTTTTGCTTTACTTGTTGTATCTTTAGCTGTGCAGAAGCTTTTCAGCTTAAGTCTCATTTGTTAATTTTTGTTGCTGCAGTGGCCACTGGAGACTTTGTCATGAAATCTTTTCCATTCCAACATCATCAAGAGATTTTCCCATACTTTCTTCTAAGATTTTTATCATTTCATGTCTAAGGTTGAAGTCTCTTATCTATCTTCAGTCAATTTTTGTAAGAGGTGAAAAGTGTGGTTGGAATTTCAGTCTTGATCACGTGGTTATCCAGGTCTCCCTGCGCCATTTGCTGAATAGAGATTTTTTTCTCCCACTATACACTTTTGTTTGGTTTATCAAAGATCAGATGGCAAGTAGAAACTGGTTTCATCTCTTGGTTTTATATTCTGTTCCATATGTCTATGTCTCTATTTTGTGCCAATACCATTCTGTTTTGATTACTGTGGACTTGTAATATAGCCAGAAGTCTTGTAGGGTGATTCCTCCAACTTTGTTTTTATTACTAAGAATAGCCTTAGCTATACAGGTTTTTTTTCTGGTTCCATACAAAATGAAGTCCTATTTTTTCCACTTCTTCAAAATGTGATGTTGGTATTTTCATGGGAATTGCATTGAATCTTTAGATTGTTTTGGGTAGAATAGACATTTTGACAATGTTGACTCTTCGCAGCCATGAACATGGTATGTTCTTCCATTTGTTAGTGTCTTCTACAATTTCTTTTCTTGGGGTTGTATGTTCTCTGATTTGTGGACATTGATTTTATACCCTGAGACATTATGACTTCCAGGGGTTCTCTGGTTGAGTCTCTAGTGTTCTCTAAGTATAAAATCATATCATTGGCAAAGAGGGAGAGTTTGATCTCCTTTGCTGTCATTTGGATTCTCTTTATGTTCTTATTCTACCTGATTAAATTGGTTAGAACTTTCAGAACTATGTTGAATAATAATGATGATAGCAAACATCCTTGTCTGGTTCCAGTTCTAGGAAGAAAATTTTCAGTTTTACATCATTCAGTATGATGATAGCCATGGGTTTGTCATAGATTGCTTTAGTTAGCTTAAAAAATGTTCCTCTCATGCCTATTTTCTTAGGTGTTCTTGTTGGAAAAAGATGATGAATTTTGTCAAATGCTTTTTCTGTACCTTTTGAAAGAATCATATGGTCTTTGTTTTTGTTTCTATTTATGTATTACATTTATGGATTTGTGTATATTAAACCAACCTTGCATCCCTTGGATGAAGTCTACTTGATTGTGATGTATAATTTTTTTTTTTTTTTTGCAGTTTTTGGCCAGGGCTGGGTTTGAACCCATCATCTCTGGTATATGGGGCTGGCATCCTAATCCTCTGAGCCACAGGCACTGCCCTTTGATGTATAATTTTTTAAGTAAGTAGTCACAATCTATTAGCTAAGATTTTGTTGAGTATTTTTACATCAATATTTATCAGTGAAATTGGTCTATAGTTCTTTTTAGTTAGGTCCTTTCCTGTTTTTAGAATCACGGTGATGTTTGCTTCATAGAACGTGTTGGGGTAGGCTCATTCCTTCTCAGTGTTTTGGAATAGGTTCCACAGAGTAGGTATAAGCTCATCTTGGAAGGTGTGATATAATTCTGATGTGAAGCCATCTGGTCCTGGAACTTTTTTATTGAAAGTCTTTTTATTGTTTCTGCAATCTCAGTGCTTGATATTGGTCTATTTAAGAGATCTATTTCTTCCTGGTTAAGCCTAGGAAGACAGTGTGATTCTAGGAATTCGTCCATTTCCTCCACATTTGTCAAATTTCTGGGCATAAAGTTTTTAGTAGTAGTCAGAAATAATCTCTTGTAGCTCTGTGGTATTAGTTGTTATTTTCCCCTTTACATTTCTTTCTTTCTTTCTTTTTTTTTTTTTTGGTTGCAGTTTTTTAATTTTTTTTATTTTTCCTTACTTATACCTGTGTATATTATGTTTCCACTTTTGCCTTTAAAGAATCAAAAAGGCCAAATTTAATGACAATAACAATATTTAACATAAGAACTGAGGAAAAAAACCTCATAAAGAATGAATGAAGATAAATACATTCAGAAAATAAAGCAGATGATTGCTGCAACAAAATATTAAGCAATAATAATAGTAATAATGCAAAGAAAGTAACATTCACATTGTCAGATAGAAGTATGTCTATCTGACATACTTCTATCTGACAGTTGATCAGTTAACTTCTTTTATTATTTTTTTCCAAAGTCTCAAAAAAATAGACAACTAATATTTATAAACGAAAGTAACAGATAATTTCAAAAAAACAAATCATGCCGAATCTTATAGACAATAGAAAAAGAAATGCTTCAAAATCATTCTACTTAATCTACTTTCTTTTTCTATTGTCTATAAGATTTGGCATGATCCCCTTTTCATTTCTGATTGAAGTTATTAAAGATTTTACTTTTCTATTTCTGGTTAATCTGGCCTGTGGTTTATTGATATTATTTATCTTTTCAAAGAACCAACTTTTTGTTTCATTAATTTTCTGAATGATTCTTTTATTTTCAGTTTTATTTATTTCTGATTTAATTTTGTTTATTACTTTTCTTCTGCTAGGTTTGGGATTGGATTGCTCTTCCTTTTCCATTTAAGATAATTCATTAGGTTATTGATGTGCTCTTTTTCTGTTTTTCAGATGTGGGCATCTAATGTGATAAATTTCCTTCTTAGAGTTGATTTTGCAGTGTCCCACAGATTTTGGTAGCTTGTGTCTTCATTGTTGTTATACTTAAGGAAGTTAATAATTTCCTTTGTCATCTCTTTCTTGACCCAACTGTAATTCAGCATAAAACTGTTTAATTTCCATGTCTTTGTTTGGGGATGATCATTTTGTTGCAGTTAGTCCACCTTTATTGCCTTGTGATCTGAGAAGATACAAGGTACAATTTTAATTCTTTTGATTTTGTTGAGATTTTATTTATGTTCTAGGATATGGTATATTTGGGAGACTATTCCATTGGCCGAAGAGAAGAATATATATTTTTTGACTCTGGGATGGAGTGTTTGATATATGTCTTATCAAGCACGATTGTTTTAAGGTCACATTTAGGTCCCTTGTATCTATGTTTAGTTTCTGTTTAGAGGGTCCTCTGTCCTGCTTTGTAAGAGGAGTGTTAAAATCCCCTGCTATTATGGTGTTATGAGATATCATACTGCTTAGAATCATTAAGGTCTGTTTCAAGAATCTGAGAATATTTAAGATAAGTACATAAATATTTAGAATTAAAATGTCTTCTTGTCGTATTGTTCCCTGAACCAATATGAAATGTTCATCTTTGTCTTTTTTGACTGTAGTTGCTAAAAATCCTCTTGTATCTGAAAATAAGATTGCAGCCTCTCTTTTCTTCTGATTTCCATTTGCCTGGAAAATTGTCTCCCATTCCTTAACCATGAGTTTTACTTTGTCCTTTGAGGATAGGTATGTTTCCTGCATACAGCAAATGGATGGCTTGTGCTTTTTAATTTTTTTATCCAATTAGCCCCCCTATGCCTCTTTAGTGGGGAATTCAAGCCATTAACATTTATTGAGATAATTGAAAAGTGTGGTGGAGTTCTATTCATCTTAATTTGGGGAAGTCCTTTGCTTAGTTTTATCTTTTGCATCATTGGGGAAGGTAGGTTTTGTTCTTTGGTTTCTGGGTGGTCCATTGTGATGGTCAGTGTGAGAATAGATCTAAGTATTTTCTGTAGAGCTGATCTTCTTGTGGCTAACTTTCTCAATGTTTGCATATCAGTAAATTATTTGATTTCTTTGTTAATTTTAGTGCTTAGTTTAGCAAGATATAGAATTATGAGCTGAAAATTTTTTTGTTTAAGTAGATTAAAGATAGATGAGTACTGTCTTTTGTCTTGAAAAGTTGCATTTGAGAAATTCACAGTCTCCTAAAGAATTTAATTTGCCCTTGTACGTCAATTGGCACTTACTTTTGGCAGCTTGAAGAAGCTTCTCTTTTATCTTGACTTTGGACAGGTTCATGACAATGTGTCTTGAAAAAACTCTATTTGAGTTGAGATGACCTAGGGTCCAATATCCCTCTGAAAGTAGGGTGTGGTGATATTTGGGAAATTGTCATTTATGATATCCTCTAGCAGGGCTTCCATTCCTATGGGGTGTTCTTCCCTTTCTGGGATACCTATAATTTGCATATTTAAATGCTTCATGAAGTCCCTTATTTCTGTCTGTGAACGTCCCACTTTCTCTCTCTTTTTTTCCTGTCTCTTTAACTGCCTGAGTAAACTGAAGAGCTTTATGCTCTACTTCTGAGATTCTTTCTTCTGCCTCCCTGAATCTGTTATTAATACTTTCTACTGAATCTTTAAGTTCCCTGATTGACCATTTCAATTCCTTAAGTTCTGCTATATATATTCTATATTCTTCATATTGTTCACCTCTTATTTGATTCTGTTTTGGAATTTCATTTTGGTTATTTTCTACTTTCTCAGCAATTTCCTTCATTGTTTTTACCATCTATATTTTAAATTCCCCTTCTGTCATTTCTTTATAGGTGGACCTCTCTGCAGTAACTACCTCATGATCACTTGGGGGGATTGGGTTGCTCTGTTCTAGTTTTTCATGTTGCCAGGATTTATCTTCCTCATGAGTGTTTTTTTTTTGTCTGTTTCCTTGCTCTAATTTTTCCTTTCACTTCCTTTTGCTCTTTAAGTTACTATACCTCTGACCTAAGGTGTTAAAGTGTCCTTTTGATAAAGGACTAAAAGATTGAGAAGAGTGAAGAACAAGAAGGGATAAAAGATTACAAAAAGCAAAGAAAAAGGGAGTAAATAAAAGGGAAGACTGACAAAAAGAAGAGAGGAACAGAAAGAGAGATATAGGAGTAATAGTGGTGTATGGTATGGTACTTTGCCCCACACCCACAAATCCCAAACTTTGGGGGGCTGGGTTGGATGGATCCTTTGAAATCTGTAGCTTTTTGCCAGGCTGAGCAGACACAGGACCCCACATCAACCAAATATAGAAGAAAAACAAAAATACTATTTATCAAACCAAAACAAACAAACAAAAACCTTAAGGGATAAAATTGGGAGAGAAAACAAATAAAAGGGGCAGAAAAACTAGCAAAAATGAAGTCCTTATTATTAAAGAAGGCAACAATGAAAAATTACATTTACATGAGAAAAACAAAGAAAAAATAGAAAAAGAAAAATCTAGAGGGAAAAAGTTGAAGAAAAATTTTAAAAAGAAAAAACTGTACATATATATACACATATTGAAACTACATATACACATATCAAAGCCCATGGGATTGGGAGCCTCAGGCTCTCCTCAGTCCACTTAGGGGTGCCTTTCTTTTTTTTTTTTTAATTAAATCATATCTGTGTACATTAATGAAATCATGGGTATAATGTGCTGGGTTTTTAAAAAAATTTTTTTACTTATACATGTGTATATTAGGTTTCCACTTTTGCCTTCACAGAATTAAAAAGGCCAAATTTAATGACAATAAAAATGTTTAACATAAGGACTTAGAACAAAAACCTCATAAAGAACGAATAAAGATAAATGCATTCAGAAATCAGATGACTGCTGCAACAAAATATTAAGCAATAAGAATAGTAATAATGCAAAGAAAGTAACATTCACATTGTTAGATAGGAGTATGTCTATTATAGAATACTTTGATCAGTTAACTTCTTCTTATTATTTTGTTTTTTCCAAAGTCTCAAAAAAATAGACAACTAATATTTATAAATAAAAGCAAAAGATAATTACAAAAAGGATTCATGCCAAATCTTATAGACAATAGAAAAAGAAATACTTTAAAATCATTCTACTTAATCTGGATATACCTGATATTAAAATTAGAGAAAATATATTATTATAAAGGGGAAATTACAAACATATTTCACTTATGAATGAGGATGCAATATGATAAACAACATATTAACATGTTAAATTAAAAATTAATGTTTTAGTAATGTACTTTGGTCAAAAGTGCTGGTTTTATATATAATTTGAAATGTTTCCATCAAACTGTTTAACATAGCCTTCACGACATTTTCTTAATTATTGTGTTAAGACATTTATATTCTACACCTAGTAAATTTCACATGTATCCTTGTAAGATGCACCATAGCTGTGGTCCCACCAATTACTCTCCCTCTACCCCTCGTCCCTCCTCCCCTCCCTCTCCTCTTTACCCTTCTTCTTGGGCTATAATTGGGTTATAGCTTTCATAAGAAAGCTAAAAACTGGTTTCATAGTAAGACTGAGTACATTGCATACTTTTTCTTCCATTCTTGACATACTTTGCTAAGAATATTGCAGGTTGTGTCTCCTCAGTCCACTTAATATACGTGCCTTGACCTTTCCAAACAGTGACCCTTGGCTAAACAGTGGCTTTCCCAGGAAAACATGTATCACATGGATCTCTCCCAGAAGTGGCTTCCCCACTTATCAGGTGTGCCAGAACAGGCCTCACTCTAGGATTCTGAGGGCCAAGCCTGTAAGGCACCTCTCCCACAATGGCCGTGCCTGGCTTGCAGCTGAACCATGAAAGCTCCTTTCCACCAGGGTGGCTCAGTCCTGGCCTCTGTGTGCTGTTCAAAGTTACTTATTCACTTGCCCAAAGTCTCTCAAGGTAACTCAACCAAGTGCCCATGTCCATAAAAACAAAACAAAACAAAAAAACAAAAACAAACAAACAAACAAAAAAACACTCTCAGAGAAGGCCTTCCCTGTCTATTGCCACTACAGGAGACACAGCCAGCCACCCTCCGACCGATGGCAAACACTTGCCATTTCTCCACTGCTTTTGTCTCCTGGTGAGGTCATGAGTCTCCTGCTACCTCCCTGTACCCCTGAAGAGATGTTTCTGGATAGAGCCCACAGGCAGAGGTGCCTGGAGTCTTCTCTCCCCAGTCCCACTGGGCCCAGTTCCAAAGAAGCTCTACATGTGTTTTAAAAATACTTCTAGGTTAATCACATTACATTTTCAGATAAGTTTTGGGAGAATTAATGTCTTAACTTAAGTGGGATTTGCCATCTAGAAAAATGGAATGCTTCCTCATTTTTTCAAATTTTCTTATGTCTCCCCCAGGAAAGTATTAGTTTTCTTCATTTTTATATAATTTTTAAATTTCTTGATGCAATTTTTATTTTGTTTTTTGCTTGGGTCATTTTTTTTCTTTTTTTTTTTTAATTGTTGGGGACTCATTGAAGGTACACAGAAGCAGGTTACATTGATTGCTTTTGTTAGATAAAGACCCTCTTATATTTGTCTCCTGCCCCCCAAAAGTGAACCCTATCCCTTGACCCCATATGTCCTCCCTCCTTCCCTTTCCCAGCTCTCCCCATCCCCCACATCCCACTGTGTACTAGGACCTTAATTGTCCTTATATCAGAATTGAATACATAGATTCTTATTTCTCCATTCTTGTGGTGCTTTACTAAGAATAATGTGTTCCACTTCCATCCAGGTTAATACAAAGGCTATAAAGTCTGCATTTAAAAGATATTTTAACAAGTAGATTACTTGAGCATAGGACTCTGCTCATTAAAACAAACCAGCAAAATGCTGGAAACTAAAGGCAGCAAACCCCACTCACTGAGCACTGCATAGCTTCTGCCAAGCTTCATGGTAGCGCACAGGCTCTTCCTGGGAGGTGCTCGGCTCCAAGTCCGTGGAATCTATGTACTGTTAATCAGTCAGGGGAGGTAAGAAACAGGCTCATTGACTCCAGGTTGCGCTTTTATAAATCTTAAATAATATTGTTTATATTCTATCATTCTTAATGTTGGCTTTGAAGTGGTCTTATCATATTTAAATATAATAATGAAAAAAAATTAAAAATAAGATTTTACAATACAATTTCTTTCAAAATCACTTAACTCTCAAACCTGGCTCTCTCCACTCTCCACTGGTCTATACTAAAATCTGGCCTCAGCCAAGCCACTGCAGCAAACTCTGAGTTGTTCTCTGTTCAAGTGATGCTTTCCCAGCCCATCTCCCACCTGCTTTTTTAAAAATGTTTTTCTACTATATTGAAGCATAATTTACATACAATAAAACACAAGCATTTTAAGCTCAGGGTAAGAGCCAGGCATGACTCCTGGTTACAGGAATCATGACTGGGCTCCTGCTGGCCTGTCTCTAAACAGTCTCCAATTCATGGTTTCTCTCCACTGAGTTCCTGACTACGCCACATCTCCAAGCTCTTGGACACGCATTGTCTATTTTGTCAGGAAAGCCTGACACATGTCTACCAAGGCAGGTTCATCCTCTCTCCTATGTGCTCCCTGTGCATCTAAGATACCCAGTACTCCCTGAAAAGCAGAGACTGTGGACTCTCTGTTCATCTCTCAGCCTCTGCCACCTAACACATGTAGCCACAGACTAACTCCAAATGGACAGAATCATCAAGCTCTTACCACAACCTACAAAGAAGGGACTATCACTGCAGCACAAAGAGGGTTAAGTAAGTAGTCCAGGTCTTATAGCTTATAGGCAACAGAGCCAGCATTTTAACTGTGGCCATCTGGCTCTGGAATCCAACCTCTTCAACACAACATTGTAGCAGAACCTGTAGAGTCACAGGGTCATGCCCTAACATTCCCCATGACAGCCCAGACAAGAACACCGTAACTACCACTACCTGAGTGCATCAACAATCCGGGCCCCATCTGGGGGACCGGACACATGTCTCAGAGAACCTCCAAGGCTCCATAGGTGGATACTGTCATTCACACTTCATAAGTGAGGTGAGTGGCACCAGCGTAGTTCATAAGGTAGCCTATGAGCCAACAAAGTCTCCAAAGCTGCCAGGTGTCTAGGACAGTTACTAGGCAGTGCCATCAATATGAATCATGCAACAAGCCTCAGGTTTAGGGCCCCCCTTCCCATAGGGTAATTTGATGGGGTCACCTTTCACCCTCTATTCTAAACATCTTTCCTCTCATTATTTCTTGAAAATGACCTACTGTTTCTCAAAGCCAGAAGCAACCACAATTTTTTAGCCCTAAAAAGAAATTCAAAGCTCCAAAACTATAAAGCAGATATACAAGCAGCATCTAGGAAAATATAACCTGCTTCCTTGCTCACCCCTCCACGCCCAGTGTGCCTGCACCAATGCTGCTTACCTTGATTTCCAATTTGTGGTTGATGGCCAGTGCAGAATGCTCCAGCGCTTTAATGACAGAGGCGTAGGAGTCTGAGAACTTGGTGTATTTACCAACAAGGGCAATAGAGCAGGTCTCCAGCAAGCGGTCATACCTGTCAAACAAACATCAAGAAATACCCATTACTTAGAACGTACACACCATCATGAGATAATAGCCTTTTCAAAAAAGAAGAAAATATGTCCAAGAATATTATAACAAGAGGAGGTATTATCTGAGTTATGTGTGCAGACAAGTAAAGAATCACCAATTTTCAGATCAACATGGCAGACTCTGTAAATAAAGTAGAGTTTAAAAGCTGTTAAAGGCTCAGCGCCTGTGGCTCAAGTGGCTAAGGCACCAGTCACATACACCTAAGGTGGTGGGTTCGAATCCAGCCCAGGCCCACCAAACGATGGCTGCAACCAAAAAAATATACATATATATCTAGGCATTGTGGCGGGCGCCTGTGGTCCCAGCTACTTGGGAGGCTGAGGCAGGAGACTCTCTTGAGCCCAGGAGTTAGAGGTTGCTGTGAGCTCTGATGCCACAGCACTCTACCCAGGGGGACAGCTTGAGACTCTGTCTCAAAAAACAAATAAATAAATAAAATAAAAGCTGTTAACAAAGAGATAGTTGCAAAATCTCAGACAAATCTGCTTACAAAAAAAACCCTTTTATAAAAAAATACAAAATGATGAGAAAAATTTACTGGTATGAACAGACAATTCACAAGAGTTAATGTTATGAAAGGAAGAGTCAAATCATCGGACATTTGCAATAAAAAAGTCCCATACTCACTAAAAAATTTCATTGTAGAGTACAATTATTAACCAAGCAAAATGCTTATAATGTTTTATAAAAAGAAAGATCATAACACCATGTGCCATTTTGGTAGCTACGTGTAAATGGACAAAGACTAAAGTGAAAATGTCGAAAACAAAGTCAGTAGCACAAGCAATGGAATGAGTGCTCCCTCCCCAACGAGCCAGATCTCATCACACTGATGCTGCTACTGCAGTCAGGCCCAACCACTACTCTGAGACACCAAGTGAAGTTTTCTGGAAGTGATGTGAAGCATCACAGGGCTTTAAGAGGCAGCAGAGTGGGGCCATCCTTGAAACACTGAGTTTAGCAGTAATACATCCCCACTGATCCCTTTCTGGTGCAGGGTAGGCAGCACATTCTCAAATGCAGCTCAGACATCTAGGAGTGCTCCAGCTATGGTCAGCTGGCTGTGTGGGCATCAGGTGTGTGCACTCACCTGCTGCCACTAGGATGCCTATTTGCACTGATCTTCTAGTCACTAAGAGATGAGCACATAGGACTTAACCTGAACTTACTCCCTAGAGGTCCAGCACCTAGCCCGGTCCTAGCAGGACCTCCTCATTCACACTGCAGCACCATGACAGCTAAGATCTTTTCTTAAAAACTCTGAATATGTCTTACCATCAAGAACATGAGTCAACAGCAGAAGTACTAAAGTGCTACAGTAAGAGTTGGACCCCTGAGCACAGGGAAAAGAGAAAAAGAAGGCTGATTCTCCTGGCTCCTTGTGGCATCACAAACCTGTCGGCCATCTCTTTCCACTTCATTAGCATTTTTCGTGGCTGCCTCTCAATAGGAAGGTCAAGTCTTCGAAGAAAATAATCTACGACCCCTTGCTCCTCTAACAATAAGGGAACTCGGTAGATAGATGAGACATCATGGACACAGATCACCTGTTTAGAAAAAAGCAAGTCATTTAATAAAAATAGAAACTCACTGGGCTTGCAGCCTCCTTACAACTATGAATCCTTGAGTAAAGAACTATTTTGAATTTGAAAACCAGAAAAGGCAATTTTATAAAAACACATAAATTACTGAAACCAACTCAAAATAGAAAATTAGCAGCTAAAATATCAGGAAAATGGAGGTAAAAATCTTTTAAAAAATTTATAATCAAACCAGAAATGGAGTTTACAAAAAAAACAAAATAAAACAAAACACACATCCAAGGAGGACCAATCCCAAGAACTCATGAATGGCTTAAAGAGAACAGTGGTTCTCAAACTCAGCTGCACACTGAGATCATTCAGACAAACTTATAAACATGCAAAAGCCCATGCTGCACCCCTGACCACTTAAGGCAGAATCTCTGGGGGTGGAAGGTAGGCACTAGTATTTTTTTTTTTTTTTTGAGACAGAGCCTCAAGCTCCGGGTAGAATGCCGTAGCATCACAGCTCATGGCAACCTCCAACTCCTGGGCATAAGCGATTCTCTTGCCTTAGCCTCCCATGCAGCTGGGATTACAGGCACCTGCCACAATGCCTAGCTATTTTTTGGTTGTAGTTGTCATTGTTGCTTGGCAGGCCCGGGCTGGATTCGAACCCGTCAGCTCTGGTGTATGTGGCTGGAGCCTTAGCTGCTTGAGCTATAGACACCAAGACAAGCACCAGTATTTTTTAAAGATCCCCAAGAGATTCTAATATGCAGCCAAATTTGAGAACCACATTAGGAAATTTAAGAGTGGAATTCACCACATAAAGGAAGAAAAAAATTATTTCAGGGGATGCAGACTTGGTAAGAATTCAACGTCAATTGATAATAAAAATTCTTGGTAAATTAAGCTTATGAAAAATTTGAAAATATAAAAAAAAATACACAGTAAGCATCATGGTTTAACACTTAATTTTTTTTTTTTTTTTGAGACAGAACCTCAAAGCTGTCCCCCTGGGTGGAGTGCCATGGCATCACAGCTCACAGCAACCTCCAACTCCTGGGCTCAAGTGAGTCTCCTGCCTCCATCTCCCAAGTAGCTGGGATCACAGGCGCCCACCACAACGCCTGGCTATTTTTTTTTGGTTGCAGCCATCATTGTTGCTTGGCGGGCCCGGGCTGGATTCAAACCCACCACCTCAGGTGTACGTGGCTGGTGCCTTAGCCACTTGAGCCAGAGGCGCCGAGCTTTAACACTTAATATTAATGTTTAATGTTTAAACTCCAGGACAAAGTAAGAATAGCCACTACCACTGCTTCTATTCAAGGATATGCTGAAGCTATTAGCCATTACAATTAAGTAAAGAAAAAATAAAAGAACTGAAAACAAGAAAAAACTGCCACTGAATAATGTATACCATACCATTGCTTGTCCATAAAAACCAAGAGTATTTACAGGTAAACAATTAGACCTCATGGAATTTTAGTAGGGTTGCTAGGCTGTAGATCAATGGACAACAGTCAGCAGGGTTCCCTATGTGGGGGCCATGTCACTGTTGTAACATCTAGACAACAACTTTATGAAGATTAATAGCCTAAAAAGCACCTTCAGAAAGAAAATTATACAATGTTATGAAAGGATGGTTCTTTCAACAGATACAATAGAGATAACTAGAGATGCACACACAAAAAGATGAATTTCAACCCTGACTTCACACTACACACACGTTAATTCAAAAATGGATCCTGTTAAGTCCTAAAACTATAAAACTTTTAGAAGAAAATCTTAATAACTTTGGTTAAACAGAGAGTTCTTAGATAAGACTGTGAAGGCACATTCCATTAAAGAAAAAATGGATCAACTGGACCTCATCAAAATTTAAAAACTTCTGTGCTCCAAAAGACACTATAAAAAAATGAAAAGACAAGCCATAGGCTGGGAGAAAATATGTGCAAATAATATACCTGATAAAAGACTTGTGTTCAGGCTACATAAGGAATTCTTACAACTTGCCTGGTATGGTGGCTCATGTCTAAGATCCCAGCACTCTGGGAGGCTGAGGCCAGAGGATTACTTGAGGTAAGGAGTTCAAGATCAGCCTGAACAAGAGTAAGACCCCATCTCTACTAAAAATAGAAAAATTAGCCAAGCATGGTAGCATGTGCCTGTAGTCCCAGCTACTTGGGAAGACCAGGCAAGAGAACTGCTTGAGCCCAGGAATCTGAGATTGCTATAAGCTAGACTGAGGCCACAATACTCTAGCCCAGGCAACAAAGCAAAACTCAGAAAAAAAAATTTTTTTTTTTTAAATTCCATAAGAAGATAAACAACTCAGTTAAAAAACATAAAAACATGCAATAGATCTGATATCCAAGTATGGAAATACTTGCTACATTTTTAATAGTAGAACTTTAATGACAACTTATTCTGCTTAATTCCTTTCACTGGCTAGGACAGAAATATCACACCAGGGGGCCTGGCCCTAAGCCTTCACACCCGGAAGCTTGGGGCCAAAGTCTTTCCTCTCACCCTGTTCACAGCCTGGCCCAGCCAATGATTTTAACTGTCTTAAATTCATCTTCACATTCCTCATAATCTCATTAATAGATTGCTCTTATTTTAACCCTGCTCCTGCTTCTCGCCTCTCTGGGCCAGCTGGGCTCTCCTGCTTAGTGTCTCCTGACCCTCAAATAATCTAGTAATGAAACAAACACTCCACAGCCTAATCTTCACATTCCTTACCTCATTCCTTTCCCTTCTAACTCTCTTTCAGCCATCTCAACTTAACACCACTAGAATTCCCATACTAAGCACCAGTTGCAGGTTCCAAATTGGGGGGTTTCTCATACCATAGCTACAGTAACAAAAAGACTAAAGTATGTGTGAGAGCCTCCAGCACCCCAGACACCAGGCACCAGAAACTTAAAGCAGAGTAAGGTGGTCCTCGCCCTCCAGAAGCTCACAGTCCATATGGGGAGACAAACATGGACACACCCACACAACAGACACACATGTGAGGGGCAGGAGGACGGGCTGACCACCAGCAGCTATGACACGTCCAGGGAGCCCTGAGAAGGATGTTAACCCTGAGGGCTGAGAGGCAGGAGGTTTGGCAGGTAGAGTTTCTCAGATAACACTGTGTCCTCATTAGACCCTAAAGAATGAAAATGAGAAGACTGCCAGGGAAATAGAAAGAGGGGACATGGATTCCTGACAGACATTAGTCTGTGCAATCAGTGCAATGCAGAAGACAGGGAGACTGCTTGAGCTCAGGGGTTCAAGAACAGCTTGAGCCAAGAGTGAGACCCTCGTCTCTACTAAAAATAGAAAAACTAGCTGGGTGTTGTGGTGGCACCTGTACTCCCAGCTACTTGGGCAGCTGAGGCAGGAGGATCGCTTGAGCCCAAGAGTTTGAGGTTGCTAAGATATGATGACACCACAGCACTCTACCCAGAGTGACAGTAAGAACTATCTCAAAAAAAAAAAAAAGAGAGAGAGAGAAAGAAAGAAATCAGTCAGTGCAAAAGCACAGAGAGCAAGCGTGGAGTGTTAGGGGAACTGAAAGACATTCAGCCTGATGCAGTATCAAATATAAGACATGGGCAGGGAAGAGGTAGGAAGCATGTAAGTCCATTCAGGGAACCACAAGGCAGGGACGGTGAATCACAGAGCCGATGGCTATCAGAAACAGGTGACTGTCTCTGATCACAAAATAACAAACAACACAAAACTGACCAAAAGGCTTTAGGATAATTAGAAGCAAAAAAATGATTTACGCTGAGATGGAATTTCTACTCACTTGCTCAGGTTCAACATGGCAGAACATGGATATTTTCTCTTTCACTGATGTGTCAAGAGGATTTGAGCACCTGCACACAACCTAGTGGGAAAGAAAACGAGATGGTTTAGATACAAGCAACAAATCACAAAACTGGGGGATCTTCCTGATTGAAATTAAAACAGATATCACACTGTTAAAAGGCATGAAAATGTTGATTCTCAGCACAATGCACAGAACCTACAAAAATATCACTGCCTGTTTTCAAAAGTGAAATTCCTAAATCCCAAATTGGAAAAAATGGTAGTACAAATGAACAGACAGGTTAATGAATGACATAAGCTAACAAGAGTTTTCCTCTTTAATTAATGTCCACAGACAGGCAGGAAAAGGAGAGAGTTAAAGCACTAAACCTATCTCCTTCATCAATTATCATCAAAAGCATGCCGAAAAGACAAAGGCCTTCTCTGTCACGGAGGAGTGATTTGAAGTAGACATAAAAGATCACGCTGAAACCAGATAATCAGGAATTCTTACCAGGTCTGGGGAAAGCCCAAGCCCTCTAAGTTCTCGGACACTATTCTGGGTGGGTTTGGTCTTCTGTTCCCCTGTTGAACTTGGCTATTTTACAAAAGGAAAAACAAGTCAGTTTCTCTATGATAAAGTAATTTCAAATATGATTTTTCCCTGAACCCCTCTTAATAAGAAACATTACTTTTGGCAAAGTTACACAGGCATGTATTTTAGAGTCAAATAGTTACACAGGGTTTATCCTAACTGACAGTGGTTCCCCACCCTCTCCCACTCTCCAAAAATGCAGAAACAATTGCTCATCCACTCTTTTAACTGATCCCTCTGGTATGCTTTATTGCTATTTCCTGACATTTTAGTTTGATGCATTTTCTATTGATTACCCCGTTAAATGATGATCCTGCCCTCTCTCATTCCTCTACAACACTAAACATTCTACTAGGGATGTCCAACTTGCAGCTCACGGCCACGGGTGGGTTATCTGAGGACTGTTTTTCTTATCTGTGGTGTCAGGTATTGTGAAAATTATACATGGACTTTTTTTTTTGCCCATCAACTTTCAGTAAGTTTTGTATACTTAATGTGTGGCCCAAGACAACTCTTCTTCCAATGTGTGGGCAGAAAAGATAAAGGTTTGATAACCTTTAATACTTTTGAATATCTAAATACTGTTCCTTGGGAGGCCGGGAGTATGAGACCAACCTGGGCACCACAGGGAGACCTTGTCTCTACAAAAGATTAAAAAATTAAAATAAAAAAATTAGCTAGGTTTGATGGTGCACATCTGTAGTCCCAGCTACTTGGGAAACTGAGGCAGAAAGACTGCTTGAACTCAAGAGTTTAAGGTTGCGGTGAGCTATGATCATTCCACTGTACTCTAGCCTGAGTGACAGAGTGAGACTAAGACCCTGACTCTAAATTAAACAAACAAGCAAAAAAAACTTTGTTAATTTAACTTTATTATAATCATACTATTTTAAAAAATCAAATGGAAAATTAAAAAATTCAAATAAGGAAAAATACAGTTAAAGATGGTAGACTGGCCATAGGCATCTGTTTTTACCACATGGTTGAAATAAAGTAAAGGGGTTCTTTTTAAAAACAAAATTTTACAAAGACAAATATTGTGGAGAAGTGAATAGTAACAAACTTTAGGAAGGGTCTCCCCACTCTGTCCCTCAGGCTGGATCAGTGACATGATCACTTGCTATAGCCTCAAAATCCTGGGCTCAAGAAATCCACCTGCCTCAGCCTGCTAGTAGTAGTTGGGCCTATTTTTCTATGTTTTTGTACAGACAGGATCTTGCTCTTGCCCAGGCTAGTCTCCAATTCCTGGCCCCAAGCGATCCTCACACATTGGCAGAAGTGTTGGAATGGGATTACAGGCCTGGTGAGCCACCATGCCCCACCAAGAAGTTCTTTGTTCCCTGCTTCCTGCATGTCAAGTATTGAAAACTACTAAGATACAAGTGAAAATCAACATTTTCTTCCTCTGCAACTCTACCGAAATAAAACGTCAACAAACATCTTACCTGAGGAACAAGACTGACGTGGATATTACAAAAGTTCTCCTTCTTGACCTTGAACTGGAACTGGCGGAAGGCCTCAATAAAGGGCATGCTTTCTATATCTCCCACAGTTCCACCGAGCTAAAATGGAGTCATTTTAAAGGTTAAGCCCTAAACCTTTCTCTGGTGGTTTAACTTTCTAAAAACTGCGTCATCTTGACTCAGTGATCATTCACAGTGTGACACAGACTCTCTGTAACGTCAGTTAGCAGTAATTAAACATTTCTTTGTGCTCAAAGGTTACTTTTTTGGAAAGGTTCATTATTCTCCAAGGTTATTATGGATTTTTCCACATCATTTCAAGAAAAAGGTCAGGTAAGAGAAGTACCAGGAATTTTATTTGCCTAAAAGTCACAAAGCAAACAAATTTAAATCATCTAAGTTAAGCAAAAGTAAATTTTTATACTAAAAAACATCAGCTATAAGTGAACTGCTGGAACTTTTGAGTCTCTTGTTATCAGAGGAACACTGAGCTCTAACCGCTAGGATCAGCATAGCATGAGTACAGAAACTAAAACCAAATGATGTTCATTCAGAGACAAATGTTCCTGACAGAAGAAAGTAAAAGCCTATTGGCTTTCTCAAAAGATAGATGAAAATGTGTCATACCACTTTATTGGTATAAGTGGTACTACGTGAATCTATAAATGCTGAAAAAAAAAAGGAGTATCATTTGGACAAAATACCACTTTCCCCCGTATGTCCATTCCCCACGACTACAACTACGCCCCTCACCTCCTGTTGTAGCATCCTGAACAGACAACGATAGGAAGGCCAAGGCTTCACTGGAAACTGCCTGTCAATGGCTGACTAAAGAGGTGAATAAGAACGCCTGTTCACACAGGCAGACATCATACATACCTCAATAACACACACTTGAGGCTCTAAGCCATCTTCATCCACAGGTATCAATGCCTGTCTCATGACCCACTCCTGGATAGCATCTGTGATGTGAGGGACAACTGGGAGAGAAAAGAAATATACAACTTGCACTTGTCCATCAGCACTGATTGAGGCAAATACACAGAAAGCAAACTGTTGCACTCTTTGCCTGGATAGAATAGCAATGGGATCATAAAAATACTTCCGAGGCCACCTTTAAATTGGCCTCAACAAATCCTTAGGCCTCCATTCCCTGTAGCCTCCTTCCCAGATTTCTAAGATGTTGCTGGAAACCCTGCAAGAGAGTAAGGCCAAGAGTGGTCCCCTGTACCACATCAGTGCACGTCAGAGAGTCCACCCTTCTGGCCACACCCCAACACAACAGACCATGTGCCCACCCCTACTGCTCACAGCTGAGGCTGAAGGTGGACGCCTCACACTTCAAGCACTTTTCCAAGAACAAGTGCCTGCCAGGACCCTGTTCCATGTTTCCAGTTTACCAACAGGTAGACGATCCACTGCAGAGACAGTACAATATAGCAGAATAGTCAGGGGCACAGCATCTGGGGTCAGGATGTCTGGATTCAAATCTCAGTTCCACCACACATTAGCTATCGATCTTTGGGTGAATTACTTCACTATTTTTAAGCTTTGTTTTCTTCATCTGTTAAGTGAAGGCAGTAACTTTCACTTTACAAAGTTCTGGAAACTGTATGAGATAGCACCTGTGAAATGCTCAGCAGAGGGCGTACCATGTCGGTGCTCAACAAGCTCCAGCACTACTAAGCACCTTCTAAAAATCGTAGTTATTGGCTTGGCACCTGTAGCACAGTGGTTAGGGCGCCAGCCACATATATTGAGGCTGGCGGGTTTGAACCCAGCCCAAGCCAGCTAAATAACAATGACAACTGCAATAAAAAAATAGCTGGGCGTTGTGGCGGGCACCTGTAATCCTAGCTACTTGGGAGGCTGAGGCAAGAGAATTGCTTAAGCCCAAGAGTCTGAGGTTGCTGTGAGCTGTGACACCACAGCACTCTACCCAGGGTGACAGCTTAAGACTGTCTTTAAAAAAAAAAAAATCGAGCTCAGGCAGCAAAGAGGTTAAACAGCAGTGCCTCATGTACAAGGATATTTACTATCTATTCCACATATAGCAGCCTGAGTGATTTTTTAAAATGCAAATCAGAGGCCAGGTGAGGTGGCTCTGGGAGGCCTGGGCAGGAGGACTGCTTGAGCTCAGGAGTTCAGAGACCAGCCTGAGCAAGAGCCAAGACCCCACCTCCACAAAAAATGGAAAAATTAGCCATTTGGATATGGTGAGCACCTATAGTCCCAGGTACCTGAGACGCTAAGGCAGGAGGATCACCTGAGCCCAGGATTAGAGGATGCAGTGAGCTGTGATGACACCACTCTATGCTAACTCAATAAAAGAAAAAAAAAGTGAATCAGAATTCATCACTCCCACGTTTCAACTTTTCAGTGGCTTCCCAGCGCTCTGAGTAAAATCCAAACTCTATTGCCAGGTCAAACCCAGCTGTGGCCCACCTCACCTGCCTCTCTTACCACCCTCCTTGGTCACCGTACCTCACCCACACCAGTCTCCCCTCAATTCCTTGACCAACCAAGCCTTTTGTGGCCCTGGGCCTGTGTACTTGCTGTAACCTCCTCTTTCCATCCTCCCTGTGACTGGCCTCTCCTGGAAGTCTCCCTGACAATTTTGTCCAGACTGACTTGCCCCAGCCACTCTTTCCTCACATATTTGTCTCTTTCACATCTCCTGGCAGACATATCTTATCTTTTCATTGTTTATCTGTCCCACAGGGAACCTCCACGTGGACAGTGACCTCACTAGTCTTGTTAGTCACATGTTTTAACAGCACCAGCAAGAATCTGACCGCAGTGAGCATTCACTACATATTTGATGGATGATGAATAAATGAACGAAAATGCGCTGGAGGCCTAGAACAATGGACTGAATGATCAAAATCATTTTAATTCTTTTTTTTGTTTGTTTTTTTGAGATGGAGCCTCAAGCTATCCCCCTGGGTAGAGTGCCATGTCATCACAGCTCATAGCAACCTCCAACTCCTGGGCTCAAGCGAGTCTCCTGCCTCTGCCTCCCAAGTAGCTGGGACCACAAGCACCCGCCACAACACCCGGCCATTTTTTGGTTGCAGCCATCATTGTTGTTTGGTGGGCCCGGGCTGGGGATTCAAACCCGCCACCTTGGGTATACGTGGCTGGCGCCTTAGCCGATTGAGCCACAGGCGCCGAGCCAATCATTTTAATTCTTAATGGACCCTTTCTATGTGTCAGGAACTCAGGTAAACACTTTATTGACTGAGCTGCTTTAAT
>CAUYQV010069720.1:0-13390 GCA_963574575.1 Galagoides demidoff
AAAATGGCCGGGTGTTGTGGCGGGCGCCTGTGGTCCCAGCTACTTGGGAGGCGGAGGCAGGAGACTCGCTTGAGCCCAGGAGTGGGAGGTTGTTATGAGCTGTGATGCCATGGCACTCTACCCAGGGGGATAGCTTGAGGCTCTATCTCAAAAAAAAAAAAAAAGAAAAGAAAAGAAAAAAAAAATACAAATTCTGAACAATCCTCTCTCAGGTCCCCTTCCGTGATTATGTGGACGCTCTCTCACACTCTTTGAGTCCAACTTATACCTGCCTTTTATTTATTTGTTTATTTATTGAGACAGAGTCTCATTTTGTTGCCCTCACTAGAATGCTGTGGCATCATAGCTCACAACAACCTCAAACTCTTGGGCTTGAGCAATCCTCTTGCCTCAGCCTCCCAAGTAACTGAGACTACTGGCACCCACCAAAATGCCCAACTAGATGCTCTTGTTCAGGATGGTCTTGAACTCCTGAGTTCAAGGGATCCACCTGCTTCAGCCTCCAAGAATGCTAGCAAACCAGACCTTATAACTGCCTTTCAGAAGGGAGGGAGAGAATGTGGGGTATAGGTGCAGCAAGTGGTTGCTGGGGAGGATAAATAGATGGGGAAATACACTGACTTGTAAATTATTCTGAGTGACAGAGTAATGTAATTTAAATCATTTGATTCACCTTGTCAACATTCAGGGGAGGAAAGGAAGTCAGTTGCCCTTTTTGATATTTTGATCAGGTCAGTCTGGCTCTATGTAGATAGAGGGAAAACCTTTATAAATACTTTCTAATCTTGAATAGCCTTTAATTCAATGTATTCTGTATACTAAGTGTTACTGCACTGAGAGGGTCCAGCTGCCTGTCGCTGTCAGCCAATATGCAGAGACCTGCACAGGTCCACCAAACTTTGACAGAAGGCCAGGATTCTGCAGAACAGTGAGAGGAGCCTCTTCAAGATTTTTCTGTTCTTCCATTTCTAGAATTACAGTTTTATACATAAAAGTTCAAAGCAAAGATCACACCAACCCCTATTCCAAATAATAATTAGCATAACTCAGTGACCTATTACACATTCCAATTCAAAAGTTAATCTCCTGGCTCAGTGCCCATGGCTCAAGTAGCTAAAGCACCAGCCACATAAACCTAAGGTGGCAGGTTCGAATCTAGCCCGGACCCGCCAAACAACAATGACGGCTGCAACCAAAAAAAATAGTCGGGCGTTGTGGCGGATGCCTGTGGTCCCAGCTACTTGGAAGGCTGAGGCAGGAGACTCCTTGAGCCCAGGAGTTGGAGGTTGCTGTGAGCTGTGAAGTCACGGCACTCTATCCAGGGGGACAGCTTGAGGCTCTGTCTCAAAAAAAAAAAAGTTAATCTCCTAAATCAATCTACCTACACTACTCAGGATAGGCATCTTTAGGGTGGGAGCTAAATAAAAAAAATACACAATACTATAAGTGCTATAATATACTCATGCACATGCTACTGCTAAAATCTAGAGAAATTCAATAAATAATTTTAAAGCCTACTAAAAGTCAGTCTAAAGTATTTTTGTTAATACACAAAATTGCTCTTGAAATGATACATTACACAGAATAGAAAATATAATTTATTTCCAGAAATTTTTAAAGGAAGAGTAAAATAAAGTGCTTTAGCATTTTTAAATATTGATATAAACAGTGGCTATATCCCCCCTCTGCCCTACTGAGTGGTACGTGAAGCTTAAACCTAGAACTGACAGAGATTTGTCTGTTCTTGTGATGGGAGCTCTAAGGCTAGATTTATTAATTTACAAGGGCATGTCACATCTGAGCTACAAACTTAAGAATTACGGTAACAATCCATGCCCAGCCCCACCACAACTGAGTCTGAATGTTTCCTTGGACTGTCATTTAAATTTTCTGAATCTCAGTTGTTTTGTTTGTCTTTAATACCTACATAAGGGTTTTTTCCAAATGTAGGATACCTGACATTCATTTGTACTTGCTTTATTAAAAATACAAACATTTTATGTCAAACCCACTAGTATAATAACCCAAAATTAGTTGCCTCAAAATATTTCCTAAAGTTTTTCTGATACTTTTCAAGCTAATATACTAATACATGCTCTGTATAAGTCCTTTGTCATTTTGTTTTTTCTTTAATTTGTTACTTTTTTTCAACTCAGTCACCAGACTCCTTGAATGGGCACCGTTCTGCATTCCACAGACACTATTAGAGGACCGTGGCTCATACGTCCACATTCCCACAGAGAGGAAAACTGCATTTTTTTTTTCAGTAGTCAAAAGTTTGGCTTAAAATGTGATGTACAAAAACAGACCAAAGAAATGAGTTCCAATACTCTGGGAATACTCCTGGAATACTCTGGAATACTCTGGGAATACTCCTGGAATACTCTCGTAGCCTACATGTCTAAGTTGTGATCTCAGGATCATGAAATTCTTAGCACCTTCTCTACATGTTGGTCGGAGCAATTTGAAAAGATTCACACCCAGAAATATTTCTAACATCTCCATGTTACTCAGAAGGAGTCTAAGCTTTGTAGAAGTGTAATTCATGGGAAGAGAATTTTTTTTTTCTTTTTGTCTTACCTCACTACCAGCCTCTTTACAGAGCAATTGATAATTAAAATCTTGTCGCTCAGAAAAGCCTTATCACATCTGAGGGAATGTGTTCCAGGCAGACAGATGGAAAGGCGATTTCAGCATCTGACAGTGTATTTCCCACAGTTGATCTTCTTTAATCTAAGGCCCCACTGCATAGTCAATAGCAAAACTGAGTCTGTAGGATGCTGTGGAAGGCAGAGAACATTTCCTTGTTGAGTCTGTAGGATGCTGTGGAAGGCAGAGTACATTTCCTTGTTACAGTCAGTTCTTCAGTGGATGTGTAGAAAGGCCCTCCTGTTGGAATCTGACAGTCGGATAGCAACAGCTTCAGCAAGACACGCACGACACACACATACACACAAACCATAGAAACACAGCACATACACAGATTTCCCAATGGAAACAGTAATCTTACAATCTAGGGACATCTTCGTTATTTTTATTTAACAATATATCTGCTTTTTATGGTGTTAATCTTTTTGTGTTTCTATTTCAGGTGAAGGCAGGTAAGTGCAGAATTGGTGCCACATTGCCTGGAATCAAAGCTTGACTTTATGTTTAATTATTCACTATTTGAACTTATATAGAGATTACTTTAACTTTCTTTGCCTATGAGTATAAATCACAGGTTTGTGGTGAAGACTAAATGAAGTAATAATGTATATAAAACAGAAACTATCAATGCCTCACCTATGGTGATTCTTAACTTTTAAATCAATTAAGCAAAATAATGACTTCATCATATTTTTAAGCAAATTATACCTATGTAAAAAACAGCTATAGTGAATACTCAATAAATTATGTGTGTTTACTTAGCATTTACTGTAATCTAGAGATAGAGTTGTTTCTATTTATTTATTTTATTTTTTTGAGAGAGAGTCTCACTTGGTCACCCTGGGTAGAGTGCCATGGGGTCATAGCCCATAGGTACCTCAAACTTTTGGATTCAAGTGCTTCTCTTGCCTCAGCCTCCCAAGTAGCTGGGACTACAAGTGCCTACCACAATACTCAACTATTTTTAGAGATTGAGGGGGTACATCTTGCTCTGGCCCAGGCTTGTCTTGAACTGGAGGACTCGGGCAATCTACCTGCCTCAGCCTCCTAGAGTGCTAGGATTATAGGCGTGAGCCACCATGCGTGGCCTGTTTTTATTATTTTTGATGATATTTCCAATTTGACCAAGATAATGTACAATAATTCTTTCTTTTCATTTTTATATATTTGCAAGATGAATTGGAAACAAATACTTATTTAAAATCATATTTCTCTGTTCAGTTATTGAATAATCTGGTTTTTGATTTGTCTTGCCCTTTAATCATGTCTGATTACTCTCCTTACAAATACATTCTTATGATTGCTGGCTGCAGATCCTAGGACAGCTGTGGTCAGCTCACTTGTCAACACAATTTTAAGGTAAGTTTATATTTCACATGCTTAATTGCTTGTGATGTTAAAAAGTGCCAAGAGAACATTATTGATTTCCAGATTGCACATTGGAAGTGACAAATTTGGTGTCTAAAAAATGAATCATCTGACTCTAAATTATGTAAATGTAATCAGAAAGCTATAAGAGAAAATAAGGTTTTTGAAAATATCATTATACCTGTAATTTTCAAATAAATATTTTAAAAATACGCTTTTAAAATTTGATGGAAAATGCCTAGTTCTTTTTTAGCTTTTAGACTTGCATACTCATTGTGCGCCCCACATTTTTTTATTCTCAACTAATTTGACAGTTACACTACAGATAATAGACGTGGAGTTGTGGCAATAGGGAGCTTTTTCTCAATGACGCTAAGTGTCATTAAACCTGAATGATCACTTAAGAAGACTATTGTTATAAAGGTGAACTTTGAAAATAATTTAATTGCCAAATTACAACAGAAATATTTGACATTAACATTCATATTTTAAGATAAGTCTATTGTGACTGTGTTGAAAAAAAGACCCACCTATAAATAGGAACACTTTATGTCTTGCAAATTATATAATGCAACCCATATCTGGTAGTTACTTACTGGCCACTTAAAATATACATAGTATATAAAATCATTGAAAATAAATAAATTGATATTTAAGGAAATATACCTTTCTTTGTTCATGCATAATCTTGTTAATCTTCCTAACAATTTTGTTTGGTTCATTTAATTACCTTATTATCTTGCAGATTAAGGAAGAGTAGCTCAAAGTAATGTCACTTTCCTGAATTATCTCTCTCTCTCTCTCTCACACACACACACACACACACACTCACTCATGCCCACACATATACACACACAAATTCTATTTCTGCCAAAATTCCTGACAAAATAACTTTACAACTCTGACTAATAATATGTAGGAACACTAGATAAAATATATCAAATAAAGGTAACCTCACGATAGGTTATGGGGACTCTCTGGCCCAGAAACTAAAAGAATGTTGTAATCCTTTGAGTTGATATCACACCTTTCCAAGGAGGAAAGAGAGAACATGGGGTATCTTCTAGTCCAAACAATTCAAGACCAAAGATTTTCATGTCCAAATTGGTACAATAATCAAAGTTTTATTCTCACAGACATGGCTGATGACAGTGAGATCTACTTCTAAATGCAATACCCTGAAATTGCTACTACTTTAAAAAATGGTGGATTTATAAAAACAAAATAAAAATCTGTCATTACCTAGAAACAATAAAATCTAAGATAGTTTGTGCAAAACAAACAAACAAATATATAACAAAGATATATCTAGGTTATCATAAGCTTTGTTCAAAAACCCCATGAGATGAAAAATTATTTTTTTTGTCCAAAAATAAACACATATGAATGTGGTGTGTTAAAACTCATTGCATTTTCTAGTATTTTCCCACTAGCCAAAAAGAAAAAAGAGCTCATTTGTAATTTCTTTTTTTATCTCAAACTTCCACACATTTCCCCCATCTTGACTGTTAATGTTTTATATTTCACTGAGACAAATAAAATTTTAGGAAGAGAAATGCCAACAATTCTGCCTCCCAAACTTCTAACCACCAAATCTTCTCACTCTTCTAAATTTTGTACATGTGAATATATTCTGCTTTCCCCTGGTAATTGCTGTTGAATCGCCTCAGCTCACGTCCAAGGTCAACTCCTCCAGTGTGAACTACATTCCAGGTGATCTGTCCTCTCTTCTTCCCCCTCTGAGACCATCCTGCTCACACTTCCACCTCTTCCTCCTTCATGGCTAGTCCCCTCCATTTTGTTGTCTTATTCCTAATAATTTAAGATACCCTCTCCCATCTCTGTACTCTCAGGAAAATACATTTTATTTCCTGTCCTTTTCCAGCTATTGTCTCATTCACCTTTTCAAGATAATTCCTCAGATAATTATTTATTATTGATGCCAACAACTTATATCCTGTAAGTCTCTGCCACCCCACCAATATTTATCTTTTAAAATTAATTAATTTGAATTAATTTTAACTATCAATTAGTTTCAATATTTATCTAATTAAACTAATAAATCAATTGGTAAATGAGATGACCATGTCTCAAAAATCAACTTATTTGACTGAAAAATTGAGATTAGTACATTTGATATTTCACTTTGAACCTTTTCTTCGTTGATGTTATTTGTTTCTGTGAAGGAAATCCCTAAAGCACAATTATTTAAAACAACAAATTATATATATTTTTCAGGATTTTTATAAATTGATTTAATTGTGTGATTCTTGGGATCTCATTTGGAGCCACCCATGAAGTTAGGTTAAGCAGATGTATTAGCTGTGGGATGTTTTAGCTGGTTCTATCGCTGATGTACCTGAGGTCTTTTTCACATGACTTCTCTGTGTAACTAGCTTGGGTATCCTTACAAACTGGCAGACTCAAGGCAATGATCAAAAGGTAATCATTTAAGTACCATACAGATACATCCAGAAATCTCTTAAACTCTACCTTTAAAATCCAGAAATGATAAATTCTGCCAATTAGCCAAACCGAGTCACAGATCCAATTCAAATGTAAATACAGAAAACAAACAGAATCTACCCTTTGATGAAGAAAGTAGGAAAGTTTTATTTAGAGAGAAAAAAAACACAGTGAAGCATCTAGGACATCACCTTCTTCTGGTTTCCCTCCTGCTTCATTGACCCTTCATTCTTGGACAGTTTAATGATTTCCCATGACCTCTTTGACATTGTAATGTTGAAGTGCCACAGGACCGAATGCTGGGATAGAATTTCTCTTCTCTCTACACATACTATTCTGAAATATTTGTTCTCTAATTAACATTTTATGCTGGCAATTTTCAAATTTACTTCTTCAGTCAAGACAGCTCATTTACATAATAAATTTATAAACCTCGATTTTTATTGACATTGTCTCTAATAGCATAAAAATGAGATCTCAATATGGCAAATCAAAATCTGTGGCATGAAGCTAAGATAGTGGTTACCAGGAAATCCATAGCCTTGAATGCATGTATTAGAAATAGTAAATACTAGAAATCAGTTACTGAAATGTATACCTGAAGGCTCAAATTCCCAATGAATCAACTCATAACAAACATGGAAAGAAAGAATTAATAAGATGATAGCAGAAACCAATAAAATAGAAAACCAATATTCAGTACAGAAACCAATTCAGTCAATAGTTAATTCCTTCACAAGAATAAAATTATAAACCTCACGCAAGACTAAGTGATTTTAAAAAAACAAACAAATGAAACAGAAATAAAAACTACAATAATAAAAACAGAGAAAAGTGATGTCACTATAGATTATACATACATGAGAAATTTAAGAAGATATTATAAAGGAAAAATGTAGATAGTATTTTACAAGAATATTGTAAAAAGTAATAATGAACGTAGTTAAAAAGCAAGTTAGATGTGTTTAGCAAAGGAACAGAAAACAAGGTCAATATGCAAAAGCCACGTGTGTCCTGATACACCGACAATAACAATATGGATTAGAAAAAATAAAATCATTTACAAGGGTGCCAGAAATATGAAGTCCTTAGCTAACAAAATATATACATTTTTTTCCAGAAAACTGCATAACTCTGATAAAAGAAATCAATAATGCTGTAAACAAATTGAAACAGATACTATGTTCATGAATTGCAAAGCAAAATGTTCAATATTTTAGTATTTTCTATTTATTCTATAGATTCAGTGAAATCACCTTCAAAATTCCAGAAAGCTATTTTATAGATATAGATATTTTTGTTCTAATGTTTGTATGGAAAAGAAAGGTTAGCAGAATAGTAAATATAAATTTGAGGAGTAAGATTAAAATCAGAGGGCACACATTGTCTGAAGTCATGCTTTGGTATAAAGCTGAAACAATCACGGCAGTGATCGCCATGTGGAGCAATGAATAATGATAAAGAGCCTGTAAATATACAGAGACACATAGAGACAACTAAACATAAATGGATAGTTTTCATAAAGGTAAGAGAGCAATTGAGCAGAGAAAGAATTGTTTCAATAAGAGGCATGAGAAAAATTGAATGACATTTTAAAAAAAGAAAAAGAAACTCTGCCCCTATACCTTCAAGGAAAAATACAAATAAAGTGGTTCATAAAACTAAATGTAACATTTATTCACTTCAAATCATCTATAAAAATACATAAAGGGAAAACTGTACAATTTTTGTTTTAGCCATTAGTTTCCAGACACATCAAAAATATAATCCAAGATAGAAAAAAATATTGTTTTATTGCACTTTATTAAAATGAAAAACTTACGCTCTGGTAGAGTTACTCACAAAAGAATGAAAATAAAACCCACGAGATTCAAAGAAACAGAAAAAAATCATACATTCTGATAAAGGTCTTCTATGCAAAAATATATGAAGAACTTTTAAAATTCAGCCTTTACAAAGAACACTCCAGTAAAAACGTGGCAAAAGTACTGACTAGATACTTCCCAAAGGAATATAAATAAAGGACAGATAGCATATCAGAAGCTGTTCATCATGGTTTGTCTTTAGAACAATTGTAATTAAAACAATGAGGTAACATAGAAAACCTACTAGAATTAACTATTTTTAAAATGATGATAACAGGACAGTGCCTGTGGCTCAATTGGTAGGGTGCTGGCCCCAAATACCAATGGTGGTAGGTTCAAACTCAACCCTGGACAAACTGCAACAAAGTAGCCAGGTGTTGTGGCAGGCGCTTAGTAGTCCCAGCTACTCAGGAGGCTGAGGCAAGAGAATTGCCTAAGCCCAGGAGTTGGAGGTTGCTGTGAGCTGTGTTACGCCACGGCACTCCACCCAGGGCGATAAAGTGAGACTCTGTCTCTAAAAAAAAAAAAAAAAATTGCAGTGGTAAGATGATCATACCGAATTCTGATCAAATGGAGAGTAATAAGAACTGTTCTCCATTGCTAATGGAATGCAAAATAATACAGTGACTTTGGAAGACAATTTGAATATTTTTATAAAATTAAACGTTGAATCATCATAGGATGCAAGATTAACATCTCTGAGTCCGCAGTTCCTCTGAGTGAACTGAAAATTTACGTCCACACAAACGTGCCTGTGCATGCTCACAGTAGCTTTACTTGTAACCAAGTAGTCAAGGTTCCCTTCGACAGATAAATAAACAAATGATAATGTATCCATATAAGTTGGTGATAAAAAATAATGATCTATGAATTCACACTACCTGGAGGTCTGATACACTTTTTACTAACTGTAAGGAGCCAGATCCATAATACTACATGGTGCATAATTTAATCTATGCAATGTTATTGAAACAGCAAAATTAGAGGCTGATAAACTAATTCAGGGTCAGTGGAGATGGAGTGGTTGACCACAAAGAGGACACGAAGGAATTTTTGTCATGATAGAACTCATCTGCATGGTACTGGTATAGAAACATCTTTCCATAAATTTTGAAAATCCAGAGAACTATTACCAAGGACTTAATATCAGTGTACACAAATATTAACAAAAATCAACCAGCATGTTGGAAGGTCATGGACTGGAATGCAAATGTTACCAAATAAATCTGTTACAAATTTGTGGCTTAAAAAACAGCTAACCTAGGTAATATTGGATTCAAATGCCTTGACTATGCCTTAAAAGCTATGATATTACAGACAAAAGGAAGAACTAAACATTGTTCTCCAGTTGATAAATTTGTTTGTCAGATGATTAGTGCTAAACATTTGGAAAGAGCTTTAATTCTTCTGAACCTGGGCTTCCACAGGTAAATAAATGGCAGATGACGAGATCCAGATTTTTAAGTGCCAAAGTAGTTGGAGAATATAAGAACAGCTTCTGCAGTAATGGATTTGAGGCATAGATATCATTATATATATATTTGGTAGTAGGTAAATAGAGAACTAGCAACAATTGTACGTTTATATGTAGGTTACAATGTTTTTTAGCAGAGAGGTTCTGGGAAGAGTGACACCTGGTAGCAGTAAGCAGCCCTGCATCTTGGTCTGCTTTCCAAATATGAGTCTGTAATAAAGGGTATCAGAGCTCCTTGGAAAAAATGACTGTTCATAGGGTTGAGCAGGGAAAATAAAAATGCACATTTCAGTGCAGGAAGGAGTAAGTATTCAAAAAAGAACAGGATGGAGACATGTCAAACAGAGGGAGACCCAAACATGAAAGACGACCCACTTGCCAACGCTGGAGCAATTCCAGCAACCAAAGCAGCAGTGAAAAGCAGGGCTATATTTTGCCAAATTATTCATTAGATATGCATAGATACATATTGATATCAATTAATGGATTAATTTTTAAAATAGACAAATCATTCTTACACGTGAATCCCAGATACGATTGTGTATACGTATTTCCCTTTCAGAAATGTAGATTCATGTATCCCCCTATTAAGTGCAGGCTAAGTTTAGTAACACGCTTCTGAAATATGTGGAAGAAACATAATATGAAAAGAGAAATATAGTAACTTTATGGTGGAAAAATCTGGAGAAAACTCTCTTAGCCAGTTGGTCAGGGTCAGTATCAGCAATGATGAGTGCCTTAGTGATATTTTGTATCCTCAAAAAGGGAGTGATTTGAAGGGCACTTCACCTCTATGATTGTCTTCCCCCAAACCCATAATTTCAGTCTAAAAATGAGAAAAGAATTAAAGAAACCCAGATTAAGGAATATTCTAGAAAAGGCCTGATCACTACTTCTCAAAACTTATACCATCATGAAAAAGAAGGAAAAACAGAAATTATCACAAGACCAAAGAAGGTTACAGTGGCATGATGAATAAATATATTCTGAAATATGTATCCTAGAATACAACTATTCTAAGTGAAATGCTGGAAGAGAAAAAAGAAAAAACATTGTGTAAAAACATGATAGCTTAGTAAAATCAATCATGAGCTTGATACAAATGATCATGTCTTAGTTTTGACAAATATATCATGGCTATATAAGATGTTTACTTTGTGGAAACCAGAAGAAGATTGCATGGAGAAGTCTGTATTACCTTTACAATTTCTTATAAGTTTAAAATTATTCCAAAATTTGTTTTTGTGTGTTTTTATTTGTTGTCTGTTTGTTTTAAATGCAGAAAGGAAGTGATGGGTAATGTTTGGAGCTGCACAGTTCTTGATTTCTATTGAAATCAATTACCACAATCCCCCTAAAAGCACGATCTGATGTAAACATATTCGGAGTTTCCGGCATTGGTAACTGACAACCTTCACTCACATGACATGGTTCCATAATAAAGGTTACAATGATATGTTACAAAATAAATGAATAAGTAGATAAATATTGTGCCATCATGTGTTCTCTACTTGTGGACTGTCCTTCATTTTATGAGTATATTTTTCTTCTTTAGATTCTATTATGTCTTTCTTTAACATTATCATGAATACATGTGATGAATGTTTCAATTTTATTTTTCAGACAGAAAAAAGTACCCATGCTATGTTAATAATCTTCTTTTTTACTAGTACATAAATCTTAAGTTGGGCAAAAACTGACATAAAATTTAAATTTTAAAATGTAATAATGGTTAGTTGTATATACATAATACTGTTACAGATATTATTGTAACAATTCATATGTACAAAGTCACTGTGTGAAAACAAAGAAAAACATAACTTAGTACAAAATAGACAGATTTGTTGAAAACAAGTGCCAATTGAATGCATGCCTTTAGTTCTCTACTAAAATGTAGAAAATTTCAGTGAAGAATTTTAATGGGTAAGTTGATGAGAGAAAGGGAAGAACAGACATAGAGACATTTACATGGATAACAGGTGAGTTAGTGAGCTGGAGGATGCTGAATCCCAACCAGAAGTGGATAGGCTATAAGATCACCTAACGCAGGTGAGTCCAAACTTTTTTTTTTTCCTTTGTCACACATTGGGAGAATAAGAGTTGTCTTAGACCACACATTAAATACACAAACACTAAGGATACTGATTAGCCAAAAAAAAAAAAAAAAAAAGTCTGTGCATACTTTTCATGATACCTGACACCACAGATAAGCAATAAAAGTCCTCACATAATCACTGTGGGGCCCACAGGCAGCAGGCTGGACTCATCTCACCTAAAGTCTCAAGAATTATTGGCATCAGCTACCCCTGGTGGCAGAGGGATGAGGATGGTTTAAAAAGATCAAGGTTTGATTCACAATATGCTAAGAAAAATAAGACTCCCAGGTAGCTCGCCTCATGTCATGTAAATGAGCATTTATGTAATTTGAATATCCCCTTCAAAACTCATGTTGAAATCTATTGGCAGTGTAGCATTGTTTTTAGAGAAGAAGTGATTAGACCATTCAGCCTCATGCTGGGGCTGGTGGGGGTACGAAGTGTGAGTTCAGCCCTCTCTCTGCTCATCTCCTCCTCAACATGTGAGGAGCAGCCTTCCTTCCCTCGGAAATGGAGATCAACCCTTACCAGACACCAAACCTGTCATCTTAATATTGTATTTACCACCCCCAGAAATATAAGAAATAAACTTCTGTTATTTATAAATTACCCAATGTTAGGAATTATTATTATTATTATTATTTTGTCACAGTGCTGAAGTGGGCTAACGCACTTAATGGCACAGAAGACAGAAAAGTATATTTCAAAGATAATTGTTCAGAAGTGCTATGTTGAGGGAGAGGGTTCTATTTCAAAGAATGGAGATTAAGTCGAAACATAAATATATATGCTGTATAAAGAGTATGAATTCCCCAGAAACAGATGCCAAGACAGGGTTACCTCACCTTTAACAAGGTGACCGTTTTTTGTTTTTCCTTTTAGTAAATACATAGTTGTGAAATTGCTAGATCAAAAGGTAGGTCTACTTTTACTTTTCTTTAACTTCTTTTTTTTGAGACAGACTCTTACTTTGTTATCCTGGGTAGAGTACCATGGTATCCTCAAAGCTCACAGCAACCTCAACTTCCTGGGCTGAAGTGATCCTCTTGCCTCAGCCTCCATAGCTGGGAGTGTAGGACAGTGCCACTGTATGTGTTTAGTTTCTCTATTTTTTGAGTAGAGATGGAGTCTCACTCTTGCTCAGGCTGCTCTTGAACTTCTGAGCTCAAGTAATCCACCTGCCTCTGTCTCCAGAGTGCTAGGATTACAGGTGTGAGCCACCACATCCAGCCTACTTTCATTTTTTAAAAAGTATCTCCACACTGCTTTCAAGAAAAGTCGTACTAGTTTGCAGTCACCAGAGGCGATTGAGTGTTTCTTTCTCTCCACAACCATATTTTGTAAAAATGACACTTGCATTCAGATGTTTACAGCAGTTCAGTTCACAGTTGTAATGATGTGGAAATAACCCAAGTGCACAGCAGTGCATGAATGGATTAATAATTTGTTATATTTATATACCATGGAATACT
>CAUYQV010069723.1:0-23429 GCA_963574575.1 Galagoides demidoff
TTTACTGCAGCTCAGTTTACAATTGCCAAGACACAGAAGCAACCCAAGTGCCTATCAACCCATGAATGGGCCAATAAACTGTGAGATATATATATATATATACATGCACACACACCATGGAATACTATTCAGCTATTAAAAGATGACTTTACATCTTTTGTATTTACCTGGATGGAGCTGAAACACATTATTCTTTGTAATGCAAATACTCAATATACTCAATACTAATATGAATCGAATAGAAAAACAACCACATGCCCACAGTAGAGAATAACACAAGCTGGGGAGGGGGAAGGAGGGAAATGGGCAAGGAGATAAGGGAGGAGGATTGGTAGGATCTTACAGGATGGACACATTGTGAGGCTGTATAGCACATCCCCAGGATGAAAGACTTAAATACCTCAACTACAACTTGAACTTTACCTTAGAAATACAACAGTGTAACCTAGTCATTTGTACCTTCATACTAAGCTGAATTTTAAAAAATAATTTAAAAAGAGAAAACTGTCATCCTTCCATAAAAGTAATTATCTACTTTCTAGGACGTATAATTCCACCTTCCAGAGATCTTCAGATTCAGATGTTTATCTGGATTTTTGATATTATAAACTTACAGTTTTCATTTTCTTGGGCCTTCATAATATGTGAATGTACATTTATATGGCATTGGTCATTTTCTGTTCCTATGTACCATAACAACTATTATGAAACTTCAAATTAACTTTCTGCCTTTTGGTGGTGACAGCTGGGTTCTCAGTTATAAACTGTTAACCTTTTACCCACTGATGCTCCCAGGGCTCCTCATGGGCACTTCAGTACATCGCCATCTACAATTACCCTTTTTCTTCAGGATCATAGGAAGAGAGTTTCTTTCTCTCCTTCAAGGCTACTCTCACTGTTATATTCTCCTCTTTTCTACAATGTTCCATCAATTTTTCTAATTGTTCTTAATATTTTGAATCTCTGATATCTCATTCTCCATGAGTTCCTTCCCTACAATACATATGTTGCTCCCACTTAGAAGTAAAGCCAAAACTTCTCTTGGTCCCAGCCTCTTCTTTTTTCCTCTTACTGTCTGCTTTCCAATCTTACTTTTTCTTTGTTAGATAGAAAAATCTAGCCTTCTTCATCCTTCGAAGTCTTTGAGGTCTTCCACCATCCCTCTGAATCTTTTGTAGCAAGTATCATTAATGATTTTCCAGTTGTCAAATCTGATGTTCTCTTAATGAACCCCATCTTATGGACTATATTTATGATATCTGACAACATTCTTTCAACATTGTTATATCCAGTACGAAAATGGCCTCATTCTATTTTGACCCCCACTTCTTGAAACTCTATAGTCTAAGGCTAAGTAGGTGTATATCATTAGTTAACTTTTTCTTAACTTTGCTTTTTTAAAATTTAAATTAATATGCGGATACAATTTTTAGATTATATGTTTCCCACTTCCAAGGTAAAATTCCTGTTGTAAAAGAGCCCCTCACCCAGGAGGTGTGTATACACCCTCACATTGTGCCCATCAGGTGACATCCCACCACATGCCTGCTCTCCTTCTGCTAATCCTCCTTTCCCTCCCTCTCCCCTCTCCCCCTGCCCCTATGCTAGACTATATTTGTGTTTTATTGTTCATATGAGCATGTAATCTTTTGTATATTGGTGTCATATTAGTATTGAGTGCATTGGATATTTATTTTTCCATTCCTGCAATACTTTACTAAGAAGAATGTGTTTTAGCTTTCTTATCATTTAAGAATCCCCTTATAATGGTAGCAATCTATGAGTCTATAAAAGTAGGTTTAAAGTAGTTTATGGGTATGAAAGAGATTTATAAATATAATATGATATCATCTTGAATCTCTGTCAATATACACAAAAAGCTCCCAACTCTTATATGTGATGAAATTCAAATCTAATAATTGTTTATCATCTAACGCTAAAGGAAAATACTTTATTTTCACATGGCACAGCTTATTACCTGCTCTGTGCCCTTAAGAACATGGTTAGCCATTTGTTTAATAATAATAATAATAATAAGAGATGGTGACAGCTGGTAATTCATTTATTTACAAATTGGGGTCCTGACTTAATAAATAAATATTTGAGGCTTTCAAAAGCAATTAGAGTAATTTTTGTACACATAGTAATTTTAAAAGAAAATTATATAGAGGATGTTTCCAATTATGTTTAATATTGATGACAGATGTCCTCCTCATGTCCTAAAAGATCAAATTTTATTAGAGATGGTGATTGAGGCTTCCACTCAAGAGCATGAGCTTTGTTTGAAGCACTATGGTGCTAAAGCCCATGTTTTAAATGAAATAAATGGCACGTCCCTTGATATACAAAGGACCACCAGCTATCAACCATCATGTCAGAATTGCAGTTGTATTAAACAGGCTGGCCTCACTCACACTTAAAGATCCCTTTTATTACACGGATTCAGATGGCCCTAGTGAATGTGGCTTCTTGGTTTTACTGATGCCCTTTCAACCTTTGTATCTATTGGTGTATGAGACTTTTAGGATTTGCCTTTAATCTTTTTCATTTAGCCTCTCTCATGCCTTTTCTTAGGGCTAGAGGATATGTTGCAGCCTGGCCATTTCTATTCTGGCCCTAATTTATGACTAATCATGCCTCTGGTGCCCATCCTGCATCTTAATATGAAGCTTTGGGGCATTTGGGTCCCAGTTGGTAAAATTATCCTGGGCATTGGGTCTACAGCTGTGTCTCTGGCATTATCTCTTAGGATCCCCTTGAGGAATTATGCTAGACAGAGGATGACTATGGAGTAACAAGGTTGGTTTTCATTTGCTCTACATAAATACCCATCACACTGCTTTCTAAGCACATTTTTTACCTGACCCTGTCTTAGGGATAGTGGTGGACAATTATTATTGATTCCGCCAATGAGGATGACTATCCTAATTGAATTTTGATCCACAAAAACCCTTGGTTTTCGGACTGATTAATTAAAAGTGGAAGCAACCCTAAGACAGATTTCTGGGAACATGGGGGGAGGATGTGGGATGGCTGGAAGAGTGGTAGAATTCTGATGCTTTTTGGATATGTTCTCTTTTAAAGGAAGACAACATCAGTAGAAGGAAATATTGTGATTTATGTGAAACTTCTTGCTATTATATTGTTTCCCCATCACCAGGTATAATAGACCAGGTGATGGACATGCTGGTAGTCTTTACACAGAAAGGGCAGAATTTCTGTCAGATGTTTGCAAAGAGAAAATTGATCTGAAAGAAAAGAAAATGAGGCCTGGAGGAAGCACAGTGATTATCTGGAATGTGTCCAGTGAAAAAGTCCGTAGACTATGGATATAATGCAAGTCTTGGTCTAGTTTATATAATATTCAACTATGTGTGTGTACATAGATGATTGAGCTGAGGGTCCTGCTTACGCCACAGCCTGGCATATAGAAGGCAATCAGAAAACTTTCCCAGAATGATCATTGAACATAGAACTAATTCATTATAGATTGGCCATAGGGTTTGACATCTAGATTTTGGAGTTTAATCTTAATTTCCATACTACACATTTTATGATCCTATGTCCAAATGCTTCATGGTAGCAGAGAGCCTAGGGCACCTGGGCAACCTAGGGATAGAGTGGATTCCCCATTAGCTGACTGCTAAATTTTAGGATGCTAGAGCTTCATAGAGATATTTTTATTAGGCTACCATGGAAATCCCTTCTCATCCCAGCAGCTGAGGAGCCTCTGTGTCATTCAGAAATATGTAAGGTCGTAAAGTAAGATAATAAAGTAAGGTGGACATATAAAAAATGACAATAAAGACCCAAAGTAAAAATAATTTTATTTCTAGTAAAAAAAAACTAGAACTTTTAATTCTTGGGATAAAGGTCAGGGTCAAGTACTCCAGCACATTCGTAATCATCTGCGTCAGCCCCAGCAGTACTTAGATAATAGTCTTGGGTTAACAATCAGCTCTGGTTTTTCTCACACAAGGAATCACACAGTCCAAGGTTTGAAAATGATCTTTCTGATGAAAACCTAGGGCATGTTCATAATAGTTGAGGACCTTTGAGTAATATTTTTCAAGTGTAATTAGGTTTCTGTTATTTCTTGGTAGCTATTTACAAACATTGTTTCCTTTGACATTTTAAGTTTCTGGGAGGCTATTTCTGAACCCTGTTCATTTCTCATTTCCTATTGACCAAGTTACAGTCTAATCTTTACCTCCCAGCAGAGCATTTGTTACCAAGGACAATTTAGCATATGGCCAGCTCAGTTCAAGTATTGCCTGAAAATGCTTTGCACTTTTGTAGATCGATGTATTTATTCACTCATTCATTCTCCACCCACCACCTCCCAGCATCATGTCAGGTATTAACTAGGCTACGCATGGGGAGGAAAGAGAAACAGTAGGCACTGCCTTTCAGGAGTTCACAGTGTACTGTTTCCCTCACTATAAATGAACAGTAAAGTGTGCCATGGTAAGAGCAAGGTGTCTTAAACACACACATACCTTTCTGATCTTGGGGCTAGGGGATGTGATCAGAGAAGGTCTCCAGGAAAGGTCAGGTCTAAGTTGAGGTACAAATGAGAAAGAGTGTTAACCATGGGAGAAATAATGCAGAGAAGAGGAAGGGGGAGTTGAGGCTACTAGGACATCTAATCTGCATGTTCAAAGGCAGGGAAGGGGGGCAAGCCATCGGCACCCTTCCGGCTATGAGCATGGAAGGAATTTTGTTCTATGTTGACTCAGGATGGGAACAATCAAAAAAGGAGAAATAGAAATGATGTTATAATACTTAACTAATTTCTTCCCCATTTCTACTCAATTTAATCTTAAAATCATTATCTATATAACTTATTATTACACATATTACAAATTTGCTTGGATGGGGAGATAATAATTCTTTTTTTGGTGCCAGTTCTGACACCTTCTAGGCGAGTGATGCTAAGTAAGTTTTGTAAACTCTGGGCCTTTTTCTCCATATACCTCTCTAAGTTACTTATGAATTGGCAAAAAATATCTCCTGCTCTTTCACATAGAAAGTTTTTGTGGCATCAATATATTTTGAAAATTCTGTACAGACATTATGGAAACCAGTATGACAATTCCTCACAAAACTAAAAACAGAGCTACCATATGATCCATTGGCCTCACTACTAGGTATGCCTTTATCTGAAGGAAATGAAATGGGTACCTTGAAGTGTCTCTGCACTGCCATGTTCATCACAGCGTTATTCACAAGAGCCAGACATGGAATCAACCTACATGTCTGTTAATAATGAATGAATAAAGAAAATAAATGGTCTAGGTACAAAATGGAATACTATTCAGCCTTGAAAAAGAAGGAAGGTTTGCCATTTATGGCAACAGGGATGAATTTAGAGGATATTATACTAAGGGAAATAAGCCATGATAGAAAGACAAATACTATATGGCCACATGTATGTGTAGGATAAAAAATAGGCAAACTCAAAAGTAGAGAATACAATGGTGCTTATCACAGCTTGGGGGTGGTATGATGGATCATGCAGAAATTAGTCACAGGATACAAGAGATTCAGTGATCTATTATACAACATGCTGACTATAATATAATATTATATATAATTTATGTATTTATATATAATGTAATATTATATATAATTTATATATGATAAATTATATATTTGAAGATTGCTAAGGGAGTAGATTTTAAATGTTCTCACCACAAAATAAATGATATGTACGTGAGGTAATGTACATGCTAAGCTTGATTTAGTCATTTTGTAATGTACACATACATCAAAACATCATAGTGTTAACATAGTGATGATAACAGTGGATTATAGATAACATAGTGTTTCAAAACATCATGGTATGTTATCATATATACATATAGCAGATACATAGATACATATAACATAGTGCTATGTAGATAACATAATGTTTCAAAACATTGTAGTATACCATAAATATTTAACAAATTTTCATTATTTTTAAAAAATTTTTAAAAAATTTTAATTTTGCTTGACCATATGCCAAATTTGTTTGTTGATAAAGAAAATTAAATATAGGGAACATTTTTAATGATATTTGGAAAACTCTAACCCAGAACCAGAACCCAGGTAAAAAGGATCATCTCTAATAGCAGAGGCCACTGTCTAAAGATGTCAAACTCATTGGCCTTGACACCCTGCAGGACACTGAGGTGACATAACAGAGATGCTCTAACTGTCTCCTGTGAGATGTGGAATCTCACCCAGGAGTGGTTTCCCTCCCAGGAAGCCATCGTCACCATCTCTGAGTCTTTGGTTAGCTCAGTCTTTAGGTGATTAAGAATATGTTTCTTGGTTCATCTGAGACCCAATTAGCAGTTTTCTAACAATATAAAGCTAAGAGGAAAGAAAAGCGTGAGATAGAAAGTAAATTTGGTTTGGTGTTTTTGGTGGAATTCTATGTTACAACAAAATCATGACACACCTACAAGGTAACTGAGGTCTTTTGTAAGCCAGATGAAAAGGATCCTGGGTTAAGTGTACCAAGAACCATGGCATGGGACTCCTTTCTGGAGGAAATAAAATCTTCAGTTTAGTACCAAAAATGATCCTCTTGTCCACTGGCAAGGATGTGTACAGAACAAGGCCACATACAGAACAAGCATGGATAAGAATTATTTGGTGTTCAATTTGCTTCCAACAATCCTCTCTCTCCTTTCTCTGTCTCCACCCTTACCTTTCCACAACAACCCCTGAAAGCTACTTTGTTGTTGCTGTTGTTAAATATGAAGGGGGCATTTGGGTTACAAAATACTTGTAATTATCTCCATTTTTATAGGTGAGAAAATTCACCTTAAGGGAGTATAAATAACTAGTCTAAGGTCGTACATCATAGGACTGTCAAACTTGAGGAGATTACATAATCCTTGTGTGATAGCCGTTCGGTTCCATGCTTGTGTTCTAACACATCGTGCTACTTGTTGTCTAGAAATGCTAATTCCCAAATAGCCATCTGGCTTTTAAAACATTTCTAAAATATGCTATTATAATTAGAATGGTAGGATGATAGAGCAATGTCAAGAAGAGAGCAAATGTAGGACACAAGGACATGTCACAGGGGAGTAATTCCAAATCTGTATAGAAGGGCTAAGAGCTTCATGTCTGCCAGCGATGTGATCTCACAGGTCATCTGGGAAGAAACGTGACTTGTGTGTGCTGGAACTCTGTGCTCCCCTTAGATTTAATTCCAGTGGCAAGGATGACGTGCCAGCTATGAATCTCTCAAAGTATCCTATAGGATTTTATTTTGAAATCTTCTAGCAGTTAGTCAAATATGTTTCAAAAGTTAATGCAGCCATTAGGTAACTGGAAGAATCCTTATCCAGCAAAATTATTATAAAGTAAATAAAAAATTAGATTTCAAATCCATTACAAAATTAGGCAAATTATGTGAATTTGACTATTCACAGGGAGAGACTTTACAAATGGATAGTATATAGAAAGAAACATTTTCAGTTTAATAATTAAGATTTTAAATAGCAGTGAAATAGGTGTTTTACTGTTGAAATAACAGAATTAAAACAGAGCAATGCCCATCAGCTAAGTTTCTGGAAATCAACTAAGTAATTTTTAAGAGGTTTTAAAAATATTTTAGATCCTGTCCTTTGATCAAATATTTCTCTTTGGAGTCTATTTTAGGAAAATAATTAGAAATATGGATAAAGATTTTTTTTTGCAAAGATCCTGAGTGCAGCTGCATTTGTAACAGTGAAAAATTAGAAGTAGTCTCCATTGCTATCCATATGGAAATGGCTGGTTAAAGTACAGTATAATCATGGGGCAGTACAGAATACTATGTGGCTAATAAAATATCATCAAAGAAATTTTATTGTGCATCAGAAGGTACTCATGATGTAACATTATGGAGAGAAAATGTAGGTTAAAAAGCAGAAGAGTGGGCCAGGCACAGTAGCTCACGCCTGTAATCCTACCACTTGGGAGTCCAAGGCAGGTGGGTGGATTGCTTGAATTGAGCAGTTCGAGACCAGCCTGAGCAAGAGCAAGACCCCGTCTCTAAAAATAGCCGGGCATTGTGGTGGGTGCTTGTGGACCCAGCTACTCTGGAGGCTGAGGGAAGAGAATTGGTTGAATCCGAGAGTTGGAGGTTGCTGTGAGCTATGATGGCACAGCACTCTACTGAGGGTAGAGTGAGATTCTGTCTCAAAACAAAAAACAAAAAAAATGTGCAGAATGAACATGTGTGTGTGCTTCTGTGTATGTGTGTGTATGCGTGTATGTGACACTCACAAAAACATGAAGAAAACAAATGAAGTCTTTCTAATTGATAGAATAGTGATTTTAATTTTTTAAATTTTCTTCTTCATACATCACTGTATTTTCCAAATTTTCTACACTAAGCATATATTCCTTTTTGCATGTGCAAAAAAGTGGCAAATTTTATTTAAAAAAAATAAGAATCAAGCCAGGCACAGTGGTTCATACCTATAATCCTAGCATTCAGGGAGTAGTTAGTGTCTCTAAAAAATAGCCAGGTGTGGTGGCAGGCACCTTAGTCCCAACTACTCAGGAGGCTGACGCAAGAGAATCACTTTAGCCTAAGAGTTTGAAGTTGCTGTGAGCTATGACACCATGGAATCCTACCCCAGCACAACTACGTAAGACTATGTCTCAAAAAAAAAAAAAAGTCCCAAAGGGAATTTTTGTAAGAGATGCTACTTTGATTTAAGTGATATTAGAAATAACTCTATTGTCATCCCCAAAGCACCTTCTCTGGTCTGGCTCTGATATCCCCAACTAGGATGGAAGGAGGGGAGAGAGGATGTTGGTTGGGAATTAAGGCTTCCAGAGGAGAGAATCAGCCTCTTGGAGATTTAGTGATAGGTTTGAAAATAATCTTTGGTGACCAAAAGAATAACTTTATTCAACCAATAAACACCTGAAAGCCAAAGACTTGATTGTATGTGAGATGGAAACCCATAGATCCCCCAAAAGACCCCCCATGCCTGTGTCAGTCCTTTCACACCATGACTTTACATTACTTGTCCACTCAGCTGATATTATACTCTGGCCCCATCTACTATGGCTCTGCTGTCTGCCTTCTCTCTGGATTATAAGGATGGGAAGGCAAACCCTCACCTCTTTTCCTTACGGATGGATGTGCAGGGCATTCTCAGACTGGACGTTGCCTATGGACTTAGCTGTTGGGAAAGGAAGAGCATGAATGGTTCTAAAACCACAACGCCTTTAATTTTATTGCTTTTATTTAGGAGAGACTAGAGTTACTGCTGCCCCACTACAGTCTTGCTTTGTTCTTCTGACCCAGAAGATAGGCGTGGAAAAAGATGTCATCTTTGGGGTCTTTTGTGCCAATGACATGGCATGTGACACATAGTGACATTTTTTTGATACCTACTTTGGTATTAAGCCCTGACTGTTGTACACAGGATTAAACAATTAAGTTTGCAAACATACCCTAAAAAAAGTGCTACATACCTCACTGCTAAATATCACTATGGTCACGTTCAAAGTACTCCCCTTGGGAACAATTCACCAATGCCAGTGCCTAGTCCATCTTTCAAAGCACTTTTCCTAGGATGAGTTCTAAAGGTAATCATCAGACCTGGTACAATGACAGCTTTGGTGGCTATTCCAGGAAGAGTTCCAAAATTACTTTGGAATCATGAAAACCATTTATAGTATTACCTCCTCAGCCTTTATCCTCACTGTATGAGGTAGATATTGTCCCAGAGAAAGAAATGAGTCTGTTTTTCTTTTCTTTTCTTTTTATTATTATTTTTATTTTTTCCTCCACCTATCCACCCCCCTCCTTTTCCCTCCCTCTCCCCCCCACATATTCTTAGGCTATAATTAGGTTATAGCTTTCATATGCTATAAATTAGTTTCATAATACCCACTTTTTAAGGTCTGAAAGTCACTGGGAAACCCATGTTTGAAAAATCTGGAGGCCTTAAGATGGTTCTCACGTTACAGGCTTGATAGCATAGAAAAATAGAGTTTGTTGAGTATTTCCTACTCACATACAAAGGTTTGTTGAAAATCCTTCAGTCAATATGAGTAAATATAGAAAATGAATAATTTGGCATTTAACACTTCTTGAGGGAAAGTGTTGGGAATATTCTTTTTTTTGTTTTTTTGTTTTGTTTTTTTTTTAAATTCAGGTGCCTGGCAGAAAGACAAATACTGAATAATCTCACTTATATGTGAAATCTAAAAAAAGTTGAACTCAGAAATAGAGAGTAGAATGGTGGTTATCAGGAAGTGAGTTGGGGAAATCGGGAAGATATTTATCCAAGGATACAAAATTTCAGTTGAATAGAAGAAATAACTCAAGAGATCTATTGCATGGTTATCTATGATAACTATAGTTAGTAACTGTTTTTATTGTGCTCTTCATTTTTGTTTTGTTACATGAATAGCTTTTATAATGCTTTATTCAGGGCTATAAGTGTTCCCGTCACCAGAATAGTGTTCATTGTATCTGTTAGGAAGGTTTTTACCCCTCTCCTCCACCTTCCTTCTGCTTGATTCCCAATGACTTTTACCTCTTTCTGTGCTCATGTGTGCCCATCAATTAGTTCCAAATTATTAGAGACTACACATGGTGCTTGTTTGTCATTCTTGATAGTTCACTTAGCATAATGTTCTCTAGTTCCATCCAAATTGCTGCAAAATACATTAATTCATTTCTTTTTATGACTGAAATAGTGCTCCATGTATATAATATATATACAAATATATATAAACAAATATATATAACTCATTTTGTTAATCCACTCATGAATTGACGGGCACTTAGTTTGATTCTGCATCTTTGCAATTGTGAATTATGATGCAATAAACATCTGAGTGCAGGTGTATGTTGGATAAAATAACTTCTTTTCCTTTGAATAGATACCTAGCAGGGGGATTGGGTAGATGCTCTCTTCTATCCAATGGTCAGATAGAGTGGTAGGTCTATTTTTCATTCTTTGAGAAATCTCCATACTATTTTCCATAGAGGTTGTACTAGTTTGCAGTCTGACCAACAGGATACAAACGTTTCTTTCTCTCTGCGTCTACACCAGCATCTATTGTTTTTGAACATTTTAATACAAGCCATGCTAAGGTGATATCTCATTGTGGCTATAATTTGCATTTCCCTGATGATTAGTGACCTTGCATTTTTTCAAATGGCTTATTGGCCATTTGTCTATCTTCTTTTGACAAGCTCCTCTGTTCATGGCTTTTGCCCATTCTTTGTTGGGGTCATTTTTTAAACTTGTTTTTGTTTTCTGCTGATTTGTTTGTTGTCTTTGTAGATTCTGTAGCCCTTTATCATGGAGTATAGTTTGTGAATATTTTCTCCCATTCTGTAGGTTGTCAGTTTGCTGTGTTATTTCCTTTGCTGTGCAGAAACTTTTTAATTTATTCTTTTTGGTTTTTTTGAATTCAGGGAACTTTATTGATGTTACATGACAAGGTGGGGCTCCCTGTGCTCCTCCTGTTCTTTAGGGGATCTGGGTGGAAACTGTGTTGAGGGGAGATTCTCAGTGAGGTGGGGGACTGAGTAGGCAGGGGCACCCCAGCAGATAAGGGTCTTTCTCTTCCTCTCATGCTCTGGCTGGGGCTGGTGGTCTGGGGGTTCTTACTCCTTGGAGGCCATGTGTGCCATAAGATCCTTCACCCTGTTGCTGTAGCCAAATTCATTATCATACCAGGTAATGAGTTTGACAAAGTGGTCATTGAGGGCAATGCCAGCCCCAGCATCAAAGGTAGAAGAATGGCTGTCACTGTTGAAGTCAGAGGAGACAACCTGGTGCTCACTGTAACCTAGGATGCCCTTGAGGGCGCCCTCTGATGCCTGCTTCACCACCTTCTTGATATCATCATATTTGGCAGCCTTCTCCAGATGGCAGGTGAGATCCACAACCAACATGGAAGGCCATGTCAGTAAGCTTCCCATTCAGCTCAGGGATGACCTTGCCCACAGCCTTGGCTGCACCAGTTGAGGCAGGGATGATGTTCCAGAGAGCCCCGCGACCATCATGCCACAACTTCTCAGAGGGGTCATCCACAGTCTTCTGGGTGGCAGTGATGGCATGGACCGTGGTCATGAGTCCCTCCACAATGCTAAAGTTGTCATGGATGACCTTAGCCAAGGGGGCTAAACAGTTGGTGGTGCAGGGGACATTGCTGACAATGCTGAGGCTGTTTTCATACTTCTCGTGGTTCACACCCATCACAAACATGGAGGCATCAGCAGAAGGGGCAGAGATGATGACCCTTTTGGCACCCCCCCGTAGGTGAGCCCCAGCCTTCTCCATGGTGGTGAAGACACCAGTGGACTCCACAACATACTCATCGCTTGCCTCATCCCATTTGATTTTGGTGGGATCTTGCTCCTGGAAGATGGTTATGGGATTTCCATTTTTGACAAGCTTCCCGTTCTCAGCCTTTGACTGTGCCATGGAATTTGCAATGGGTGGAATCATACTGGAACATGTAGACCATGTAGTTGAGGTTAATGAAGGGGTCATTGATGGTGACAATATCCACTTTGCCAGAGTTAAAAGCAGCCCTGCAGACCAGGTGCCCAATCTGACCAAAGCCATTTATTCCGACCTTCCATCCCCATGCTGCCTTGGGGATGAGGCTGGTGCTGCACTAGAAGAAGCGGCTGTCTGATGAGTGAGAGGACCAGAGAGCCTTTAATTTATTCTTGAAAATTGCTGAGACAGCACGCGTTAAGGGTTTTTCCCACAAAAATATAAGCATATGAGGTAATGCATGCATGTTCATTAGCTCAATTTAGCCATTCCTCTATATACACGTGTTTCAAAATGACATGTTGTACATGACAAATATATATGATTTTAATTTGTTACTTAAAAGATAAAATGGTAAATCAGTGAGGTTATGAATGATTATCTTCATACATCCCTACAATGTACACTTATATCCATGCAACACATTGCACCCTATAAATATATGAGGTTAGACAATTAAACTAGCAAACTCATTCTAGAAAAAGTACTACATAATTCATTGCTGAATATTATCACTATTGTCACCTTTGAAGTGCTTGTTCCCTTTTGGAAGCTGTGCACTGATACCAGAGCCTCGTCAAACCACTTTTTCTACAATAAGTTTGAGAATTGAATTGTCCAACCTCATGCAATGAAAGCTCTAGTGGCCATTCCAGAAAAAGGATTCAAAATTTGCTTTGAAGGATGGACCAGCCCTGGCATTAATACATAGTTTCCCAAGGGGAGTACCTCAAAAGTGACCATAGTGATATTCAGCAAGAGGTAGGTAGCACTTTTTCTAGGATGACTTTGTGAACTTAATTGTCTCACCTTTATTATTTGCCAACTAAAAATAAAAAAAATTAAAAAATTCAAGTGCCTGGGAAAATAATGTGAGAGATTCTAATAAGAAAAATCTAAGAACACACATCTCTAGGAAAGTTGTCACTTTTCTGGGTTATAAATTTGTGTGCATAGCTGAAGTCTCATACTGGTTAGTGTGCACAGTAAAAGGAAATTCCACGTTCAACTCACCATGGCCTGTAATAGCAAGATTTCTGCTAAACTCTGGCTACTTCTTCAAGACTCAAGTTAAATATTATCCTCACTGGCAAGCTTTTCATAATCTGCATGGAGAGTTAAGTTTACCTTTTAGAGAAAGTATGTTTGAAGAATGTATGTTTATTATGTTTATCTGTTTTCATTAAAGGCGACTCTAAGGAAAAGCATTTATCATATTTATTATTTCTGTGTGTGCCATCTGTGCTTGGGAAAGTGCCAAATGTGGGAAGTGGTCAGGAAATACTAAATGAATGAATGAGTGAGAAGTATCTTTTTAATCAAGCATAATTCACAACGAGGAAAACGCCATCAGGGAAAACATAAGTTTCTTTAAACTTCTATAACTTAGTGAAAAATTGCTTCTGATCATACTTGTGCCCAAATAGCATTGATTAATACTATTTCTTTCTTTCTTTTTTATTTTGAGACAGACTCTCACTATGTCACCCTGGGTAGAGTGCCATGGTGTCACAGCTCACTGCAACCTCCAACTCTTAGGCTTAAGTGATTCTCTTGCCTCAGCCTCCCAAGTAGCTAGGATTACAGGTGCCTGCCACAGGCCCAGCTATTTTTTCATTGTAGTTGTCATTGTTGTTTGGCAGGCCCGGGTTGGATTTGACTCCACCAGCTCTGGTGTATGTGGCTGTTGCCCTAGCCGCTGAGCTACAGGTGCCAAGCCAATACTATTTATGTCTTATGTAATTATTAAATTCACCTGCCGATTTCTTGAGTATAGAAATCATTTTTGTATCCCTGTGTCTGGCACTATACATAGATTATGAAAAGCCTTTGATTCTATAGATTCATTCTGTAAAAGTACTTCTGAAAGACATTTTCTTGACAAAATGGCTTCTTGTTTTTAATTCTCATTTTTTTCTTTCAGCACAATATAGGTATCTCTTATTAAAATGTTTCCTTGGAGATATTAACTTAGTGAAAACTATGTAAACAATAAATTCAAAACATTAATATAAATGTATTCTTAAACTACATTTTAAAGAAACTGGTGTGAGGTAAATCTTGAGTTATGGCTTGGCACCTGTGGCTCAAGTGGCTAAGGTGCCAGTCACATATACCTAAGGTGGCAGGTTTGAATCCAGCCTGGGCCCACCAAACAATGACGGCTGTAACCAAAAAATCGCTGGGCATTGTGGCGGGTGCCTGTGGTCCCAGCTACCCAGGAAGCTGAGGCAGAAGACTCGCTTGAGCCCAGGAGTTAAAGGATGCTGTGAGCTGTGATGCACTCTACCCAGGGGACAGCTTGAGGCTCCTGTCTCAAAAAAAAAAAAAAAAATCTTGAGTTATGCCCCAATTATAATCACATTGTCAGATCGCATGCTGTGCTGGTGCTGGGTGTGAATCTCTTCTTTGGAAAATTGCTTCGTCTTCTGGGAAAGACAGACAGATGAGCCAGCGATGTAGTGACCTGAGCCTGTAAGAAAGCACTACGGGCAGCCCGAGGGGAGCTGTGCACCTGGCCCCGTCTAGGAGGTTCTGAGCCTTTCCAGGGAAGTTAAACAGTTGAACTGATTTTTTAAAAATGGTGGATAGAATCTACGCAGGCAGAGAAGGAGGCACTTCACTTTAAGAAGTGAAGAAAAATATCCAAAAAATGCAGAGCTAAGATAAAGGTAATGACTCATTTTGGATGACTGAGTAGGTGGTGATGGTAGAAATTGAGGTCTAGAGGCAAGTAGGCACAGGAAGGAAAAGGCTTTGTATAGCGGGACAGGGTGTTAAAATGTTTGGCTGAAGACTTGTGACATCGTAGAAGGGCATTAGAATGGCACTAGTTTGTGGGAGAAAATTTGTGCAGTTTAAAATTTGTTTTAAACTGTTAAAGCATATTAGTAACAGTAGAATCTGTAGAACTTCATGATTATGGCAACTGAATAGGTGAGAATAGACCAGGACTCATGTGTTTGACTTGAGAGACTGAATGAGTGGTGATTTCATTCATTCATTCATTTGTTTTTTCAACCTGTTAATATTAATTTAGCATGTACCATTGCCAGAGAACTATTTTTTTTTTTTTTTTTTGGCTGGGGCTGGGTTTGAACCTGCCACCTCCAGTATATGGGGCCGGTGCCCTACTGAGCCATAGGCACTACCCCAGAGAACTATCTTAATTACTATAAGTAAAAAGATGAACAGATTATGGGCCTTGATTTCTAGGAGCTCACCACCTAGCAGAGAAGACAGAGACCTAGATAAATAGGGCTGATACAGCATGTTGATTACAATGGTTTTCCAAGTGTAAAGCAGAATGAGGACTTAAAACAGAGTATAATTAATTTTTCTTATGGGTGACTACAAAAGTGTGAGACAGGTGATAATTCTTGAGGTAGGTCTTACCTTAGGAATAAAATGCTCCCAGTGTGCCAGGAAGAAGTTTATTTGAGGAAAGAGAACAGTATGAGCAAAAGCATGATGCTTTCAGGAAACCACAAGTAGTTCAGTATGACTTAAATTCAAGTCTTAAGATAGTTTGGGGATGGGGCTGTTATGTGGTGCTAAGCATCATGATTCTAGTGACCATGCTTAGGATTTTGTACTTTATCAGGCAAATCAGTAGTTCTCCACTGGGAGAGTTCATCAGACTCATTTCAAGACTTCAAATGCATTTCTGATGTGTGGGCTCACCCCAGGCCTCCTGGATACACCAGGGTAAGCCTCTAGTGCATATTATTTTCAAAGCTGTGTGGATCAGTCTGATGCAAAGCCATTGTAGGCAATGGTGGAACCATGAAAGATTCCAGCCCTTTTTCAATGTCACACAAAGTGTTCCCTACCTTTTCTATTACTGTGGTGTGACCTACTCTTGTCTCAAAAGGCACAAATTTGTCATCTTGCTTACTGCTCAACCTTTTAATAACGAATTCCTACTTTTTAATCAAATGCACAGAACAAATGGAATCTAATGACAGTGAGACCAGCCTCCTTTGTGGATATTTTCTTGCCAGAAATCACACAATGTGAAAATGATCACAGATAATTTTTTTACAAAAGCCCTTTTGTCCTAAAATCTTCCCAAAATATACACTTGAAGAATTCAATAATTTTTTAATGAAAGAATCAAGGAAGGTTGGTACTTGTCTTTTTCTTTTCAAGGTGCTCAGTAATTAGTATCAAAATAATCTCATAATGTTTGGAAAGCAGAGGAAACAAAAGTGATATCTATATCTTTTGTGACAGTAGATAAGCTATCTGGTTTGACAACAGGAAATGAAATGATAATTTCAAGCAGAAAAATAGATAATATCTCATCTCTGATGAAATGGCAGAGAGAGCACATGAATACGTAGGCTGAGGTTTCAGCATCTGTTTCAAAGACCTGAGTAGGAATGCCTGGATTTCACTTCTTAATTTTGAATGGCATTGGAGATAATTAAAAGCAGCATATTGAATAGGGGAGTGGGTAGAATATTGGGTGAAGTGACAAGTTCTTTCTAATTCTTTTAGTAACTGCTATTATTTGGAATAAGGGAAATAAAGAGTTACAAAATTACATGGCTAGCTAAGCTAAAAAAATAATTCATTTCTCTTTCCTACATAACATTTAAATCCATTTTCTTGAAACTATTTGGCTTTTCATTTAGTTCATAACTTGCAAAATCTTATGACTTCTATATAGTAGGTGCATCTTATTGATCACTATTCCAACAATTGGTCTGTGAGCAAGGGGGAAACTATATTTTCCACATATGTAATAAGTATAGTAGTTAAAATATTATTTACCATTGTATTTTTTTTAGATTTTTTAAATTAAATCATAGTTGTGTACATTAATGCAATCACAGGATACAGTGTGGTGTTTTCATATACATTTTGAAATACTCTCATCAAACTGGTTAATGTAGCCTTCATATCATTTTCTTAGTTATTGAGTTAAGACACTCATACTCTGCTTTTAGAAAGATTTACTTGTACCCTTGTGAGCCCACCAATCATCCTCCCTTTCCCCATCTACCCCCTCCCCTCCCTTCTCCCGCCCCCTTCCCATATTCTAAGGCTATAATCAGGTTATAACATTCCTACAAAAGCTATAAATTAGTTTCAAAATAGGGCTGTATACATTGGATACTTTTTATTCCATTCTTGCGATACTTTGCTAAGAAGAACATTTCCCAGTTCCATCCATGTAAACATGAAGGAGGCAAAGTCTCCATCTTTCTTTAGGGCTGCATGGTATTTCATCATTTACATATACCACAATTTATTGATCCATTCGTGGGTCGATGGGCACTTGGGCTTCTTCCATGACCTAGCAATTATGAATTGGGCTGCAATAAACATTCTGACACAAATATCTTTGTTGTAATGTGATTTTTATTCTTCTAAATAGTTAAGGACTCTTTTTTTTTTTTTTTTGAGATGTAGTCTCATTTGGTCACCCTTGGTAGAGTGCCATGGTGTTACAGCTCACAGCAACCTCAAACTCTTGGGCTTAAGCAGTTCTCTTGCCTCAGCCTCCCAAGTAGCTGGGACTACAGGTGCCACAATGCCTGGCTATTTTTTTGGTTGCAGTTGTCATTGTTGATTTTAGCTGGCCCTGACAGGGTTTGAACCCGCCAGCCTTGGTGTGTGTGGCCTACGCCCTACCCACAGAGCTATAGGCACCACCCTATTGTCTTTCTCTTATTGCAAAATTTTACAAGAATTTTTAAAATTCCGTATTGAAAATAAGGCAGTGGGGTTGAGTGGTTATAAACCACTCTGAGGCTCTGTGTATGCAACCTACCCCTACCATCCTCTAGCTATATGATCTTGGTCAAGTAGTTTAACATTTCTAAACCTCAACTTGTTTATTTATAAAGTGGAAATGATAACGTAGAGATCTCATAGAATTTTGTGAAGTTGAACATGATTAGGTATTACAATGCATAGTACACAGCAAGTTCCATGTGATAATAAATGCCAACACTTTACTTGCATTTCAGGTACCCTTTGAATTGCTCTCTCTGTATTAATCTTTTGGTTCCTCAGAACAGCTCCATGGGTACTCTATTTCTGTTTATTTCACAGGTTAAAAACTAAGGCAAAAATAAATTGAATTATTAAATTACTCACCCCATATATAGGGCACAAACAGTAAGGAAGTTGGATCAAGAATTTGAACAGAGTGTGTGTGTGTATGTGTAAAATCAGTAAGCAAAATACAAATAAATCAGTAGAAATAATGGAATCAGGAAAAAGATACTGGCTCATAAAAGACAGGATGTGCAGCCAGACACTCTCTTAGATTTTACTATGGATTTGTCAACTGGTCCCCCCCTTCTGGGAGAGTTTGTTTTACCTCGTAGATTTGAATATTCATGTATCTCATGATCTAGCAAATCCATATGGAGACATAAATACCCAAGGGAAACTTTTGCACATGTGCAGCGGGAACTACATATGCTAGATGTTTACAACAGCTCTTTCTGAAATAGTAAATATATGAAGTGACTCATGGTATCACCAACAGAAAAGGAAGAGAATACATGGTGGTATATTCATGGAAGTGGCTATTATACAGCAGTGAGTTATACACCATGATGGAACATACGGGTGACTGCTAACAAATATGATAATAAGTAAAAAAAAAAAAATTCCCAAACATTATAAGTTGCTGATATTTTTGCAAAGTTGAAAAACAATAAAATGCACTTTTAATAACACATATAGATGTGAAAAAGTATAAGAAAAAGAAAATCAAAGGGATATTTAAACAATTCACTAGAACAGTTATCTGGTGGGGTCAGGCAGGGAATGGGAATGGTGGTCATAAAGTTGCGTGTAGGTTATTATCAAGGTCCTTGTCTCAGTCTGCTTACATTGCTATAAAGGAACACCTGAGGCTGAGTAATTTATTAAAATAAGAGGCTTATTTAGTTCATAGTTCTACGTGTTGTACCAGGAGCAGACACTGACATTTGCTTCTGGTGAGGGCTTCAGGAAGCCTCCCTCATGATGAAAGGGGAAGGAAAGCAGCATTGCATGGTGAGGGGAGGTGAAAGAGAGAGAGCAGGGAGGTGCCAAGCTCTTTTCAATAGTCTGGTCTGGTGGGAACTCAGAATGAGAACTCCCTCACCATCCTGACAGTGGCATTCGTGAGGGATCTGTTCTACTCCCACGACCCAACCACTTCCCAGTAGCCCCACCTACAACATGGGATTTGGAGAAGCCAAACATTTAAACTATGTCAGTCCTAATTTTTGGTTTGAGCGATGAGTTTCTCTTATATTCTTAGTAAGTAAGTGAATAAGCAAATATGGAATGATGTTAAGATTGTGTCATGAATGCAGGATTATGATTAATCAAACTTTTTGGTCTGAGGTCCAAAATGAGAAAAAAATAATCTCAGTCTATTTGGCTTTACAGACCAGGTCTCAGTAGATATGCTATCTTATTACTGTTATGAGTGTTGTTAGCATTACTTATTATAAAATGAAATAGGTTATTGTAGGTTATTTAAATATGAGTACCAAATATTGCTCTGAATTCTAAGGTTGCAAAGAACAAGACAGGCAACATTTGTTCAAGGGAGGGGGCCAAGATGGTGGACTAGGAGCAGCCTGCACTTACTACTGTGGAGGAGAGGATCAATGGTTATGGCTAGAGATTCACCCCAGATGGACTGGCTTGGAGACGGCCTTGTGTACCAACAGGGGAGTGACAAGACAACTGAAGAGGGAAAGAGAGAGGTGGGTGACCTGCTTGGCAAGATCAGAAGGTGTCTTAGGAAAGTGTCCATGTGGGAAGGGTTTGGAAGGACATCCCCTAGGTCTCTACCCTACCCCTGGCAGACACTGAAATCCGAGCTGTGAGGGTACTCCCCCATCACAGCAGGTCTCTGAATTGATCAGGGAGCTTTTCTGAGACTGTATAACAGCATTGCCCTGGAGAGTGAGCACAGAGAGGCCCAGATCAGAGCAGCAGACTGTAATCTGTGCTCTTAGCCCTGAGCACCTGGGCTGCAGAGGACTTGGGTCCACTGCAGCTGCTTTCTCATCTCCCTTCCAGGTCAGGGAGGGTGTGGTGGGGTGGGGTGTTCTCCCAAGCACTGTGACTGTGTGCTATGTACTCCTGACCCTCCCACCAGCTACCTCTCAGGGATCTGAGATGACCTGGTCTACCCTGGTCTTCAGCATCTGCCACTGTCATTGCCATTGTGTTGTAGCCCAGGGCTGAGGGGAGCTCTGGCCACAATGACTCTGGTGGGGTGATGTACATCTCCCTGGCCCCATCGGCCACGAGTGGCCCAAGCCTGTGGCCCAAGAAGCCACCCCCTTGACCTGTCCAGACACCTGCCAAGGTCCTGTGACTCATGCAGGCACCTGTCTAGTTCTCATAGCCTGCTCTGCCTCCAGCTGCAGTCCCATAATTCACTCTCGTGCTCACCAAGAGTTCCCACCTGCCACTCTCCTGTCTCCAGCTGCAGTTTTGTTCTGTGCCCAAGCACCAGCCAAGATCCCACAACCTGCCCAGGCACTGGCCAAGTTCCCATGACCTACCTCTGTGTCTGCCAAGGTACCACGGCCCACACAGCCATAGGAACTTTATTTAGAATTTAAAGTAATGGGTCCAGGAGATGATGAATTTTCCTTAATTGCCTAAGCAATTTTCAGTTGGACTTTATTTGAATTTCAACCCAAAGAATCCTAAGATAAGTTAATTAAGTAGCAGGAGTGCAAGGAAAAGATCCTAAAACTATGTAATTGCTAGAAAGATAGAATCATGATTTTTCTAATTTTGGAAATATTTCCCTTAAAATAATTAAATTGGTTTGTTCTGAATAGTAGTATAAACCACAAATGTAGAAATCTGTGCAAAATTAAACTTACTAGATACAGAAAGACTCTATCTTCATGAATAACATAATTGACAACCATAGATCCTTGTTAGAAAATTTATGGCAAGATCAGCTGTAACCACTTCTGCTCTGTGTAGCCTTGTTTAAGGATCCTCTGTTAAATAAAAAAGGAAGTGTGCGTGTATGTGTTCGTGTGTTCATTTTCTACTAATCCCTAGTTCTTCTATCTTGTACTTGGTGCCATGGAAAATACAAAAATGAGAAAAGGCACAGGGAACACGGGAAGGGCCCACAGCAGCTAGCACATAGCTGTAATAGCCCTATCATCCCCTGGTAGGGGCTGGCAAAGTGCTATTGTGATTCCAAAGCTTGAGAATCCAGCTGGTAGGGAGGGAGAGCCTTGAGATTCTGGGCCATTTTCCTCTCCTAGGGAAACTTCTTGGACATGCTCGCCACTTCCATGTAATTATTTCTTTTATTCTAGACAATCCCTAGAATAAAAAATTAGGGCAGCACCTGTGGCTCAAAGGAGTAAGGCACCGGCCCCATATGCCGGAGGTGGCGGTTCAAACCAGCCCCGGCCAAAAACTAAAAAAAAAAAAAAAAAAAAAAAAAATTAGGGGTTTATAAGTAAAGGTACCTTAAATTCTGATTTTTAGTAGCTTTGTTTGATATTCACCATAATAGTTGAGTAACCTTGAAAAATTCACTTTGCCACTCTAAGCCTCAATATTCTCATGTAAAATATGAATATTCATCATATTTCAAAGGGTGGATATAAAATTAAATGTTTGGGACATAGTAGGTCAGGCTACTCTTCTCTCGTCTTTGCAATTTACATTTCTTCCTCCCTTTGCTAAGTGTGTCCTACGCTTTCCTCAACTTTTTTCCTGACCTCCGAGGCATTCAAGGCTACATTTCTGTTGTTACTGAGTTTTCAATCAATATGTCCTAACCTCCAACGTTTCCCGCTTGGCTTTTTGTTACCTTATCGTAAGCACTTCAGGTGCATCGTTTACATTCAGCTTTTCCCTCTGATCCTGACATTTCCCTATTGATTGAGAACATCTTCGTGAACTTGCCAGCTCTGCCACTCACCCCCTCAGGTTCAATGTGTAGAGTGCGTGGAGTGGGTCACTCATTCGTTTATACTTTCTGTTCCTTACTCACAGTTCCTTCCATTTGTGTTGAGCTGAATGTAGTGCAGGTTTTTGTTCTCTCTCTCCCTCTGCTCCTCTCCCTCTCTCTCTCTTTCTCCGTGTTAGTGAATAATTCTATTTTGTTTGAAACAGAAGATAGTTCATTCAATACACACACACACACACTTCAAGTTTCTAAGTCTCTATTGCATTCAAGTTTCTATGCATTGAAGAAATGGGTTTGGCCAGTTTGCTTGAGCGAGCAGATGGTCACCTTTATTTAAAATACAATTTCAATAAGTGTCTTATTCTTTGCGACATCGCTTTTGCATGAGACCCTTACTGCAACATACACTCAAGAAAAATTTGTATATTTTTTCAGTGATTTTCTGTTAGTACACATATTTTTAAATTTTCATTATATTCTTTGCACAAGGATCGGGTGGAGAAGAAAACAACTAGCCACTCCTGGGAAAATTCTATGTCTCAGTACAGACACAAGCTCCCTGCTATAGGGCCTCTGTGCCACAGCTGCCAATCTCTGAAGCCATGCAGCTGATTACCACCACACAGGGTCAGGGAGCTTTTGAGACCTTGCTAGGATCTAGTGGATGGTGAGAGCAAGAATGTCTGTTTCTAATCAGAATGATACCTTTCAAATCCCTTTTAAGAAGATAGGTGCAGGTGTATGGTCAGAGCCCAGGATTCCATAGGAAAATTGAAGGAAGGCCACAGGCTGATTTTCTCCAATCTTAACCACAAACCCTCAACCTTTGCTCTTTGGACATGACATGGTAAAGACTATACTACAAGGCCCTTTTGGTGATAGAAAGTGAGGCACTTAATACTCTCTCCTTTGCCCCTCAGTAAGCTTATGGACTATTTTGGTAAGATGGATATACTTTCAAAAGGTAAATTGCCATG
>CAUYQV010069726.1:0-24976 GCA_963574575.1 Galagoides demidoff
CCGGCCATTTTTTGGTTGCAGCCATCATTGTTGTTTGGCGGGCCTGGGCTGGGGATTTGAACCCACCACCTTAGGTGTACGCGGCTGGCACCTTAGCTGATTGAGCCACAGGCGCCGAACCATAGCTGTGTATATTAATGCAGTCATGGGGTACAGTGTGCTGGTTCTACATATAATCTGAAACGTTTTCATCAAACTAGTTAACATAGCCTTCATGTCCTTTTCTTACTTATTGTGTTAAGACATTTATATTCTACATTTAGAAAGGTTCACAAGTACCCTTGTAAGATGAACCATAGGCATGGTCCTGCCAATCACCCTCCCTCCACCCATCCTCCCCCCTCCTCTCACTCTCCCCCAAATATTCTTCTTAGCAAAGTATCTCAAGAATGGAAGAAAAAGTATACAATGTACTCAGCCCTACTATGAAACTTACAGCTTTCATATGAAAGCTATAACTCAATTATAGCCCAAGAATATGGGGGAATACAAGCTTTTCAAAAGAAGACACACTAGGGCCAGGCATGGTGTGGCTCATGCCTGTAATCCCAACACTCTGGGAGACTGAGGCAGGTAGTTTACCTGAGCTCAGAGGTTCAAGACCAGCCTGAGCCAGAGCAAGACCTTGTCTCTAAAAAATAGCCAGGTGTTGTGACAGGCACCTATAGTCAGCTATTTGGGAGGCTGAGGCTAGAGAATCACTTAAGCCTAAGAATTTGAGGTTGCTGTGAGCTATGACACCACAGCACTCTACTGAGGGTGACAAAGTGAGTCTCTGTCTCCAAAAAAAAAGAAAAAAAAAGACAACAGACTAATGACCAATAAACATATGAAAAAATGCTCACTGTCTCTAATCGTCAGGAAAATACAAATCAAAAACCAGAATGAGGTATCACCTAACTGCAAAAAAAAAAAAAAATTCCCAAATAACAGATATTGGCACGGATGCAGAGACCAACAGGACATCTATACACTGTTGGTCAGACTGCCAAGTGTGCAGTCCTGTAGGAGACTGAGCACCATACTTATAGGAATGGCCACCGGTTCTTGAGGGAGGCTCTGGGAGATGTTTTGCAGCCTGGAAATAAGTCTCAAGCAACTTAGCACTCTAACGAGATAAGATGGGTCACTCGTTAGTTAAGTAGGTGTTGGACTTTGAACATCTGAGGTGCATCAGGGTGGGAGTTGAGACCGTGGGGAAAGAGCACATAGGCATCATTAAGCATTTGATCCATGTGCATGGGGCCCTCCACACCTTTTGTATATTGTTTCAATAAAAGGCCATAGCAGGGGTTACTCGAGGCTCTCTGGCACCTATGGGAGCTTGGCTTGTACTTTCAATCCGTGTACCTGCTGTTTCCTGTGCCCGGTGTCGGTGTGACATAGTGGCACAGACACAGTCCAGTACAGCACAACTCTATAGAAAGTCGTATGGAGATTACTCCAAGAACTAAAAGGAGACCTACCAGTTGACCCAGAAATCCCACTATTGGGTATTTACCTAGGGGAAAAAAGTCATTTTAACAAAAAGAAAGGTACACTTGAATGTTTATTGCAGTACAATCACAATCACAAAAATGTGGAAGCAATCCAAGTGCCCATCAATACATGAGTGGATTAATGAAATGTGGTGTATGTGTACCACAGAGTACTACCTAACCATAAGAAAAAACGGTGAACTATTACCCTCTCTAGCAACGTGGGTGGAACTGGAAACCATTCCTCTAAGTTTTGCAGGAATGGAAAAGCAAACACCACATATACTCACATATACTGGAACCAATCGATCAACACCCACATGCACATTTGGTAATAAAACTCAATGCAAAGCAAGCAGGTGGGTGCGGGATGGACAGAAAGGGCAGTTCACACCTGGTAGCTACAATGCACTCTATCCAGGTGAGGGGCACACTTATAAATTTGACTCAAACTGTACAAAAGCAATTCATGTAACCCTGTAATATTCTGGGGGAGGGAGAGATATGGGCTTCAGACTGAGACAGACTGGAATTTGAACCCTAAAACCTCTAGCCATCTATAAGGGTCTTTAAATAAGTATTTTAACTCTTCTAAATTTCAAATGGGGATGAAAAAGGAAACTTCCTGGAGAAAAACTGGAAACTTTAATGATACTGATGAGCTGAAAGGCATTATCTCCCCACACCCCATACTTTCCTCTAGCCCTAGGAGTAAGACTCCACACTGCTTCCCACTGAGGAAAATTATCCTAGCCTTTGGCTTCTCACCAGGACACTGTATTTTTTTTTTCTTTTTTCTTCTGAGTAATCAAGCATAAACAAAATGCAGATCCTAGGCTCTAACGGTGGCTACAGAGGCAGGAACTGATTTCCTCTTGGGAAAGACTTAATTCTAGAATACTGAGTTTTAGAGCCATTTCCTTGCATTCCTGTGAGAGTATATCTCAAATTGCATATTTGTTCATCTTTGATTATTGTTCTCTGTACATGTGACAGCGATCTCAGGTGCTTATGTGCTGACTATACAAAGCATCTAAGAGTTTTCAGTAACATTTTAAGTAACAGCTTAGAATTCATGGGGTATTTGACATGAATCAGCGAAAGTTCATGCAAATCTGACTTATGAGATCTTCCTTTTAATAGGTATTTATGAACACAAGTGTTTCTTGCCCCAAAAGGCCTGTCATGTGAGTCACTGTCATCACTCCTTGAGGGAACCATGAGACAGCCCTGAACTTGGACTAATGCAGTTGGTCGGGATGTTGGAGACACAACAGGTTTTCATCGTCATGTGCAGAGGGCTCATTTCACTGCCCTTGCTGTACTGCAAATAACAAATCTTTTCCTGCCTTCACAAACTGCAATTTTTGGCCAAATTTTCACATTCTTCCCTCCCTTATGAAAAGTGTAGATATAGGCTCAGAGATGTACCCCATTTATAAACATTTTCAGAGATGAGTTCAATGTACACATTTCATCCCCTGGTTAATGTTTCTCAACAGAGCTTGTCCATACCAACATTTCTTAACCTACTAGTTAGATTATTTAAACTGTTATTATCAAGGCTCGCCAAAATCATAATCATTAACTTAGGAAACAGAACTGTTCCAAAGGTGAAATACACCACAATTTTTGCACAATAACTTTTTTTTTTTTTTTGGTGCCAAGACTTGGATTGTGTATAATAATTTCTTGTCATTTACAGAGAAATGCCTCTTGAAAAGTACCCATTAAAGTCTTATAATGGTATTTAATCACAATAAAAATTTATTTTTAAACACAGTAAAAATTTTTCTAAAAAACAGCTATGTTCAGAACAAACTAGATTTGTTATTTTAAAGCCCCGCTCTGGTAGGTAGGTAATAACTTTTTAAGTTCGGCAAAAAACACTGTAGAGATAGGTTTTCTCTCAAGAATTTTACTCTGCAGTCCACATTTGTTTCCACAGATTTCAAACTAGTGTTCAATGTCTTGAAGTATACTGTCTTCAGCACATGCATTCTTTTTATGCCATTTAATTAATGTCTTGTCTGAATGCTTATCCTAACTGTCAGCTTACTGAGGGTCACATTTCTCTGGGCCCTATCTTTTTCTTAATCATTTATATCACTCAGGACTCTACTGGCTGCAAATAGCAGACTTGCGGTTTGATCTAGTTTAAGCAATACAAGAATATTTATTGGCATACTAGCCAAATCCAGGACATCAGGTAATTAATGTCTTTCCTTCATCTCAGCTGTGGGCTCTTCCAGATTTATGTTGCAATTACACATCTAAAAAACACAGAAGAAAAATTTTGTGGAAGGATTAGAGTTGGCCTAGCTTAGGTCAGCTGCCTATCCTTGGACCAGTCTTTGTGGTAAGAATGTGAGGGGCTGTGGATGGCATTCCTGTGAGACTATAATAGTTGGAGAGGAGAGAAGCATCTCCTCAAAAGTAATGCCTAGGATCCCTTTCTGAGAAGGTATACACTTACAGATCACTCCTTTCTGGATCATTTCTTGATTGTCTCATGGTCAACACAATCCGAAAGCAGTGAGTGCAGTCATGTTCTTTTGAGTACAGAGCCTAAATCAAAATGTGCCTATATGAAAAAGACCATGGATTTTAAAAACTGTGTCATACGAATTTTAAGCCATGTTAGCTCAAAATCACAAGTAGCAATAAGGCAGCTGATCATGTATCTCTGTTTTGGCAATTCTCAATGAGAAGGTCACCTTGCCTTGAATAAACACACATCCTCACAGGGCACCCAGCCTCTGGCCTGCCTCTTTTGGAAGGCTCTCACCAGACGAGTCATTGTCCACACACAACCAGACAAAGCCCAGTTACACACACAACTCACTTGTTATCCAATTCTTTATTTTCAGAAATTATCAGTTACTTGTTGACAGATGGATTAATAAAAATTCCCAAAGGATTAGGATTTCTTTTCTTTAATTTTTTGTTTTCATTTTAATAAATTCAGTCAGGCTACAGGGCTCTCCTCACCACATGTTCTTGCAGCTTTAAGGAATGCTGCTGTGTATCAATGTTAGCACTTATCACATGAAAATAATAACCCCACTTCAGTGTGGACTGAGGAAAGTAAGCCCATGTGGCTTAAAGTGGAAACTGTGCCATCAAAACCGGAAGGAAGGGTTTCTATTGGTGTCCAGGACTCTTGGTGGCTGCAGCTGGGTTCTGGCTTAGGCCCCCATCTTTTCTCAGAATGGATGCCAGCTGCTGGCAGACTCTGGTGGTCCACATCTCAGTCCGTTGTACTAATACTTCCGTTTTGAATAAGCTAGTTATCATAAGCAGGTGTGAACCTTCCACCTCCCTCCTGACTTTAGCCAATCTGATTTGTCACCTTTCTGGGAACATAGAGATTCCTTTGAAAATTGCTCTATTGAAAAAAGATGCCATTTTAAGAAGCCCACAAAAGGGAGAGTGGGGCAGGCAGCTAAGACACAGAATGATCTCTGGTATGAGGATCCGAGTGACTAACTGAATCAAATGGTTTGTGGCATCAAAGTGACTCAAGTTATTAAATTCACATTATTTATTGTATACATAACATAATTGGGTCTTCTGATATTCTTCATGTGTTTCAGGTAGGTAAAGATTCCTTCCCTGCCCAGGCCCAAGTAGAAATTGGGTTTTCTGAGTCAGGTCACTGTCCCAGCTCTGTTTCTTCCTAACTGCAAAGTACTTGGGCAAGTTGCTCGGCTTCCAGGAGCCACAACTTCCTCCGCTGTGCAATGGGACCGATAGCTGGTTTCTCTCAGTACCAGTGAGACAGTGTAAGCATAACATTTAACAAAGTACTTGATAACTAAAGCTGCAATAGCTAAGCTCTAAAATAAAACCTTACGTGATCTTAAGATCAGAGTAATAATGATTTTCTGCAGCAGAGAAAAAGCCACATCCTCTTTATTTACTGGGTTGTGCTCGATGGCCTAGGGAAAAAGGAAACATTCAACAGCAGCCCCGTCTTCATAGGACTCCTCGGGCAGCCAGGAAGGCCAGAGGCCATGCACGTGCCCAACACTCGCAGCAAAATAGAACCACACTGCAAATGCTGATTGTGTATAAGGCGTTTAGAGGAGGATGGCTGCAAAAAGACGCCCAGCACCTCTGACACAGGCTTCGGAGTGGCAGGGATGCTGGCAGTCATGCTGTGCCCAGCCCCTGGACCCATGTCTGCCTTTGAGGGATGGTCAAAACATACCTGCTGAGTGAACAGATGAATGAATGAATGATCTGAATGGCCAGTGGAAACGCACTGGACTCGGACTATGAAAACCTGGGTTTCAACCCCTGCTTGTCATGATTAATAACTTTCTTAAGACAGAACCTCTGTTGCCTTATCTGCATTAGGTTTTTATAGAAATAAATAATGCATTTTGTGTAAAAGGAACCAGGCCACAGCAGGCACCTGAAAAAGCAGTGAAAGGGTGGCTCTAAGGAGGAGCTAGAAGCTTCAGAATGAGTACAAATTCAAACAGGTGGAAAGAAGCAGTTTTAATGCTGCTTTGCCCATATGTCCCTTCACTTGGGCTCCAAAATCATTAAGGGTATCCACAGAGTAACAGGATGGACGGCTGTTTTCTTTCCTGCAGTGGTAACCAATGGCATATGCTCCATTGCTGTTAACAAGATCAGTAAACTTGCCACATTCAGAAATCGACAATTAACCCCTTTTACAACATTGGGAGTCACAGGCCTCTCTATTTTATGTGCCTGAGAGGGCTGCTGAACACATGGTTTTATTATTGTCCCCTCCTCCAGTTAAAAAAAAGCAAAACCCTACTACTAATAATTCAGCACCCTGTAGGGCCTGTCCCTTTCTTAATGATTTCACAGGGAAGCTCCGTGGACTGTAGCTATCTCTGCAAGGTCCACCTCCAGGTTTCTGCTGCTGGGGAACTACACTATCTTTAGCCCTGCTTACCTTTCTAAATGTTTTATGGTTTACAGCTGTGGTGAAAAGCATTTTGGGGTTGGCAGAGATTTATTCCCCTTTTTAATGTTTTTACTAGGCTGAATAAACACATTCTCAAAGAATGAAACTTCTGGCCATGCTGGACATATGGAAAGCTGGGCTCTCCCCTGCAATGGCAGCCCTCTCCTGATGGGCACTTGCTCAGAACAATAGATCCCATTGTTGGCTTCACATGGGACTGTAGTCAGGACCCACCCGGCAGTGGGTTCTATAGCACCCAACCACGAGCCACTCTGTCACAACCCTACCTGAAATCACCTTCCTCTTTGTAAGATCCCATTAACACCTGGAGGAGAAAGCCACCTTTCATGGCTCTGAGAAGTCTACAGGGTTGAGAATGCATGATTGATGCCACCGTGGGGCACTTTCACATCCAGCCTATGCTCATTTAAATATTTTTGGCAAACAAGTTCAGATAAAGTGAGCCTTTCTCCAAAATTCAAAGCAACCCTTAATTTTTATGAGGTTCGTAAAACTTCAGCAAAATGATTTCTTAAAAAGGAAAAAAATTATTTCCTTAACCTTACTCAGTTCGTTGATTTTGGCCAAGAATGCTCACAGAATTACCAGTACGCTATGAGAAAGATTATTCATATGGTGATTTGGGACTGGGCGGAATCAGAAAGTATTATAAATCTCTTCTCATGATGTTCCTGCAAATTCTGCCAGCGCTGGAATAAAGCAGGCTTGGAAACCGACCACAGCTAGCACCTGCAGGGCTTGCTGCAAGGCATGGGCTGGCCTGAAGGCTGCCCTTCTCAATGCGCCTCCAAGTTATACTCCGAAGTCAAAAGAAGGAGGAGCTTCGTCCTCCTGGAGGACTCTGAGAGTCACTGGCAAGCGGAAGTCCTGCCTATGCACACAATCAGATGGCTGCCCTGGAGGCACTGGCCTGGAGGCTCATCAGGAGACCAGGTGCGCCCTCTCCACAAACTAGCTCTCAGAGCCACATCTGCTGACATGCATGAGAGACACCACCACTTATCCCTCAGGTGAGTTCAGGCTCTGGCCCTCAGCTCCAGTCTGCGCTAACTCTGCAGATGTGCTCCTGAGATACAGCAGGAATGCCAGTAAGAAAGCCTCCCTTCAGACCTGCAAGTGCTGAGGGCCCAGGGTGCAGCTGTGTGGTTTAGAAAGCACTGTACAAATCCAGCCTTTGGGGGTCCAGAGCTTTTCTCCAGACTAACAGCGTTTCTTCCCAGTCATCTTAGTCCTGACATGGAGTATGGTGGTTCCTAGGCATTTTGTCCTGTTAACACCCATTTTCATGTAAGGTACAGTGTCTCTCATGCCACAAGTGAGTGGCTCCATCCCAGCTCTTTTCCCAGGGGTGCTAATGATTACAAAAGCAAACCTCATGAAGCCGGCGTGTTTCTCTGAACACTCAAGTTACAGTTGAGATAGGAAAACTCAAGTTGTAAGGGAAATACCAGTACTTATTAGCTATTTCTTGCCTATCAGAGTTAGAATCCTCTGGACCAGTACTTTGACAGAGACCCACGTTTGTGTCTTTAAGACAAGGTTTTCCTTTGCCCCATCACATTTTTTTAAGGGATAATTTAGTGTGCTCACCAGCTATTCCTGATCTTCTCCACTCTCTTTACATACAGAGGGTGCCAACAAAAGGCACATACATTTTACAAGGTATTATCCATGTATTACTTTCTAAAGCTGAACTGAAGGTCCTGTTACTGGTAGCGTGCACCCAGCCAGGCTACACACATCATTTTACCCGCAAGTCATACATTTTGGGGAAATGATTTATTTTACTCCCAACAAGATCTCCTGGCTTGGCGCCCGTAGGCTCAGTGGGCCACATGCCCTGTGGCTGGTGTGCTTGAACCTGGCCAAGGCCTGCTAAACAATGACAACATAGCTGGGCATTGTGGTGGGCACCTGTAGTCCCAGCTACTTGGGAGGCGGAGGCAGGAGAATTGCTTAAGCCCAAGAGTTTGAGGTTGCTGTGAGCTGTGATGCCATAGCACTCTACTGAGGGTGACATACTGAGATGCTGTCTCAAAAAAAAAAAAAAATCTCTTAAAATGTGTACACATTTTTTTTAGCAACCCTGGTATTTTCCCCATCTCTTATTCTCCAAGGTTGGTCTTGTTGCTTCTATACTTGGACAGCATACTAAAGGTGACCTTGACGGTTAAGAATAAAATTCTCACCCATTTTATCCGTCATTTTAGCTATCTTCCCTCTAAATTCCTCTTCCTCCTAAAATCTAACCTCTCCCCCCGTCCTCAGTGGCTTTTCCCTTCTCATTGCTTTAGGGGCTTTAATTCCACAACGGTTTTTGTTTGTCCTTTTCCCCTAGCACCTTTAAAAAACCTCTTCCTCACACAGTCAGGAGTTTCTGAAGACAGGCACGGAGGCTGCTACTCTGGACAGCCTCGTCCTCCTCCTTCTCCTGTTCATGGTGAAGCATTTAGAATGGGGGGGGGCGGGGCCTCCTGTCAGTACTACCAGCTACTTCCCACTAAATTTCTTCTTCATTCCTGTAAACTTGGCACTTATTCCCATTCTTTCCCTGCCATGATCCCTTATGGCCACAATTTCAATCTCCAAATGCAGAACCCCAATGCCTGCTCATCTCCTTCTGAGATGTCTGACCTGAAAAGAACTATCCCCCCAAAACTCTCTTTTTCCTCCATAGCTTCTATGATCCTGCACTTTCCTGGTTTTCCTCCTCCTTTTTCAATAACTTTCCTCTCCTATTCTAAATTCTCTTGCCAACTATTTGAATAACTGCCCAATTATAACCTAAGGCTCAAACCTTGGTCCTCCATTTTTCTAATTATGCTACTGGGGAGACTCTTGGGATTCAGTGACCACTCAATCCTGATTGGCTTCTAATAATTGTACTGTTTTCCTTCCAAAGTAATTTCCTGTGGACACACATCCATCACTGGTGTTGGTTCTGGTCCTCCAGGAAGCAGATCCCAAGATGGAGGTGCAAGAGATTTATGGGCAATGTTTGTGAAGGAAAACAGAGGAGACACTGCAGAACAGGCAAGGAGAAGCTGCAGACAAGGATCCAGGCCCAACATCCCAGAGAAGAGGGGGCCCGAGGAGTGGGTAGGAAAGCAGCCCTGCCGGGATGCAGCCCTGAGGGCGGGGGCCAGCCCATAGGAAGCTCCAGTGCAATGACTGCCCATCAGAGCCACACGGGGCAGAAAGGCCCAGCCTGACACCCGTCACTGGCTGAGGGCTAAGACCAGCCCGCAGGAAGCTCCAATGCTGCTGGGACCTCGACTTGCGTGTATGACAGATTCTGGGGCTGCAGCTAGAAGCCAAAGGGTAACTGCATGTCTTAGGGCAGGTTTCCTCTTGAAGGGAGATCTCAGACAAAACTAAGCCTGGCATCAGCGATCCCCTCTCGGGCCTCGTGCAGGCCTTCTTCAACTTCCAGGCTTTCCCATCACCCTCATCTCTTACTTCCAACTGCAGCTCTGCGTTTCTCTCCACTTCATCATTCCACGTACCTCCTGGTCCCCCCACTCAATTCATGAAGGTGATTATTCCCCTCTCTGGCCTGTCCTCTCACCCATTCCCTAAGTGTTAGACCTTTCTTTCTTTTTTTTTTTTTTTTGGAGACAGTCTCAGTATGTCGCCCTTGGTAGAGTGCTGTGGTGTCACAGCTCACAGCAACCTCAAACTCCTGGACTTAAGTGATTCTCTTCCCTTAGCCTCCCAAGTAGCTGGGACTACAGGTGCCTGCCACAATGCCTGGCTATTTTTTTGTTGCAGTTGTCATTGTTTTCTAGCTGGCCCTGGCTGGGTTCGAACCCGCCACTCTCGGTGTATGTGGCTGACGCTTGTAACCACTGGGCTATGGGCGCCAGGTGTTGTGGTGAATGCCTGCAGTCCCAGCTACTTGGGAGGCTGAGGCAAGAGAACTGCTTGCACAAGAGTTTTAGGTTGATGTGAGCTGTAGCACTCTACCGAGGGCAACATAGTGACTCTGTCTCAAATAAATAAATAAATAATCATAGTGATAGGGCTTTCATCCCTCTTTATACCACAGGCTCATCCTGGACGATCGTATCCATCTCCACACAAACACCATGACTCTAAAACTTTACCTCTAGAGACAGTTCTGTTAGAATTCTAAATCAAAGTTCCTTGAACTTGACGGTTATGTGCTCTGCTTTTAGAGGAGAATTATTGTATACCCCAGTGTTAAATTAGTTTATTAAAAATGTTAGGTACTGGCTCGGCACCCATAGCTCAGTAAGTAGGACGCCAGCCACATATACCTAGGCTAGCAGGTTAGAGCCCAGCCCAGGCCTGCTAAACAACAATGACAACCACAACCAAAAAAACATAGCCGGGCGTTGTGATGGGCACCTGAAGTCCCAGCTACTCAGGAGGCTGAGGCAAGAGAATCGCTTAAGCCCAAGAGTTTGAGGTTGCTGTGAGCTGTGATGTACAGCACTCTACCAAAGGCAACATAGTGAGACTCTGTCTCAAACAAACAAACAAAAAAAAAGGTACCTATGGACATAAAACTGAGTATAGACTCTTGGTAATGGTTTGGTTTCTTTTCCAACTTTTGTATACACACATTGCATTTCACATCATCAGTCCATGTTGCAAACACATGTATGCATATGTGGGAAGTGCTTTATTTTGCTTCTTATTCTTGATGCCTTTATTTTAGTCAATAGAGTGAAACTCTTCATGTACGTTCTACAGATGAGTCACATTTAATCTATTTTATACTTATGTCTAATATTAAATAGTGAAGCAATAAATACCTTTCTTATTTGCATTTGAGAGTTTCTCAGTACAGATTCCTAAAGGCAGGAAGGGAGATGTCTCATTTCAGAGATGAGAACACCTAGGTCCTAAGAGTTGAATGGTTTCCCTAGGGTCACACAGCATGGGAAATCTGAGGGATGAGAAGGGAAAGCCCAGCCCTGGGCTGCTTCTACCAGATCAGGCTGGGGCTGCGGGGTCATGAAGTGTGATGAGGGATGCTGTCGTGCTAGAGAACCGTGGAGCTACAAAGGGCTAATCTATGATCTAACTCATAGAAAACTTCAGCCTAATTTGGGCCACAGCACAGGTCAGGTTCGCACCTGCTGTCAGAGGGTCATGAGATTTAGGAGTCCCTGGTCAGGTACTGTTCTCTCAGCCTGTACTTGTGCCCAAGTCACATCTGCATTAGCTCCACTGTCTGTGTCTTGTCATAGCTTGTGGGGGCCCTTCATGGTTGGGCCCAATCAGTGACCAATCTTTTAAGGACACTGGGAACTCTTACTCGAAAGCAGACGGAGGTGCCAGCAATGTCTTCTGCAGTTTGTCCTCGCCCTTAACACTCCTAGATCTGCCGTCCAGAAAGACTGATGCTGATTCTCTGCGAGTCACACAGTTCCTGCCTTAATCCAGGGGACAGTCCGCTTCTCATTTGAATCCTAATCAGAAAATGACTTTTCTGGCCAAAGAGAGTTAAAAACCCCCTTCTTATTTCTACAGCATGTAGAAAGAGATGGGTAGGGTAACAAAGAGGCAGAGCTTTCAGCCAAACAACAATTCTTAAAGTAGAAAATAAGAGTAGGCATCTAGGGTTTTACAGAATGTATTGGTAGCAGCTGATTTACAAGGAAGATTTAAAAATAGACCAGGGTTTATTAACCTCAGCACCACTGACCTTTGGGGCTAGAGAATCCTTTCTTGCGAGGGGCTGTCCTGTGCAGTGCAGGGCTATGAGAACACCCCTGTTCTCTACCCACCAAATGCCATAGCACCCCTCCAGTCAAACAACCACAAATGTCTCTGGACATTGTCAAATGCCCTCTGAGTGTCAAAATTATCCCCGCTGGAGAACTAATGAAAGTCTGATTCCAGTTGATTCCAACGTAGTGGCAAATGGAAAGAAAAGAATGGGGCATGAAAATGCACTGAGCATCTCCTGAGAGGAGGACTCCAGATCAGATAAGAACAGAAGCTCCTCTGCTCATCAGCCTCACGCAGGCCCCTCTCTTCACTCGTACTGAGAAGGAGCACACAGGATGCCTTAGCTGTGGCAAAGAAGCCCTGTCCCCAGGGAGCAGGGTCACTGCATACACATCATGCCTGTCACTCAAGGACATCACCTCCTTATTTTCAAACTAGAGCATGGCTCCGGGCAATCCTAACAAAATTCCTCATCGTAAGTATTAAAAAGATTCCACAGTTTTTGAACTGCAGAAATCCTATTGAAAATTACAATCAAGACAACCTGTAAGCACGCTGAAGCTGACCGCCCTGAGACTCTCCACAGTACATATCCATAAAATCTTGGAATTAAAAGGGATCAAAGGAGGCATCTAATCAAGCTTGCCAAATTTCCTACACAACAATCTTAGCAGATAATTGAAACTCTTCAAAAACAGTGGATTATTTCATTGTTGGATAGCACTACTTAGCTATAAATCATTAAGGCGGAGAGTAGAACCTGCCTCCCGGTGTTGACCATTTGTTGGACCTGGTTAAATCCCTGAGCCTACATGGAATAAATCCACCCCCTCGTTCAGATCTCTGAAGTAGAACCTGAAAGTGTCCAGTACATCTCCTCTCCACATGTCTTCTCCCCCAAAGTGCCATCCCCAGTGCATCTCCTCTCCACATCTCTTCTCCCCTGAAGCACTGTCCCCAGTGCATCTCCTCTGTGCATCTCTTCTCCCTCTAAGCGCAGTCCCCAGTGTTTCACAGGCTGTCTCTGCCCATCACCTCTCTGCCTGGCAATCTCTTCTTCTTCCCTCGAACACTCCTTCCTTGGAATGAGAAGGGGTGTGTCATCAGGACCCCACAATTTTATTCAATGATTCCAAGCTTTCACCCTTTCACCAAGCCTCTAACACCCTCTGTCACCTCTCATCCTCCCCATTAGACTTGTCTTTGGCCCAGGAGACAGAACAGGCAGGTACAACTCCTAGGATCACACCCTTCCCTCCTGCCTCCTTGTGCCCGTGTCTCCTCTCCCAGCTCCTGTCCTCACAAGCTGACCTGTGTCCCCACATTTTATCTCTCTTCTACTCAGAGGAGGGTAAGGACCTGCTCCCTGCCTGTGTTTTCAGTTCCTCCCTCTCATGATCCCCTTTTCATACCTCTCCATCCCCCAAACCAGCCACCAGCATGGCCATCCCATCTTCCAAGTAAATACTATGGTGCTCACTCTCCTTCCACAGCTCAGCCCTGCTGAGTCGTCCACATTTGAAGCCTGATCCCCTCACTTCTCATGTGACTGGAATCAGTGCCCTCAGACCAGACCCTTACGTGTCCCTTTGCCCCACACAGCAAGGCCCCTGCAGGTCTCCACACAGAGCATGCTGTTTCCTGGGCCTAGAATAGGCATCCTCAAACTATGGCCCATGGGCCACATGCAGCCCGCTTAGGACATTTATCTGGCCCGCCAGGTGTTTTTGCAATCAAGACAACCTATAAGAATGCTGAAGCTGATTGCCCCGAGACTCTGCACAGTACATAGCCATAAAATCTTGAAATTAAAAGGGATCAAAGGAGGCATCTAATCAGCTGCTGCCTGTCCTGCTTAGCAGCTGACTTGTCCTGGGGCCCGCAGTCCGGCCCTCCAATGGTCTGAGGGACAGTGAACTGGCCCCCTGTTTAAAAAGTTTGAGGACCCCTGGCCTAGAATGATTTCCCCCTGTGTATTCAGGTGGCAAATTCCTATTCTTTTTTCAACACTCTCAGAGCCCATTTCCTTTGCATGGCCTTTTCTAAAAAGGTAGGAAGATAATCAAACTAGTTTTATGGGCGTGTTTTAAGAATTCAGTGAGATGATCCCCATCAAGCACTCCGCACAGCCAATGCCTCGTTATTCACAGCTGTGATCACTGTCAGCCCTGCCTGTCGGCTCCTCCTGTTTCTCTGGTGTCCATTGTAGTCTCAGGGACATTATGTTCTATTTGTCTTAGCAGGTGACAGTTTCTTGACCAGTGCACTAGACAGGGCAGGGACATGATCTTGTCACCGATATGACCGTAACATCCAGTGTCACGTCTGGCACCTAGTAGGAATTCAGTATCTCATGAATGTGCAAGTGACTGCACAAAAACCAGGCAATTACTGCGTCATGTGGCTCTGTGCTGATGGCTTTGTCCTTGCAACTGTGGTACCACATTACAAGCCTCTGACATACCTCCATGATTCTGGAAATGGCTTAGCATGCCAGAGTGGGAGGGGACATCCCCTGAGACTGCTTCCTGCCCCCAATGGGCTGGATCTTGGAGGGCTTGAGTAAACTCTTGGCTGGGTTTGTGGGGAAGGGTTGCCCAGAACAGCCAGTTTCTCTGAGTTCAGCCACGGGCCAGACACTGGAGGTAGAACAAAATGGTATTGATGCCAGGCTCAAATAGCAGGTCTTTGGGCAAAGGTCAGAGGGCCTGCTGGTCAGCTTCCCTCTCCCCAGAAGCACAGCAGGGCTCCACCTCTGCCTTCAGGCCTGGGGTTAAAGTCAGCCAGTGACATTCAGAGAGAAGAGAGCTCTGGCCAGGAGTGGAAGTGCTCAAAACAATGTGGCCTGGTTGTTAGGCCATGGAGATGAGCTCTGAAGGACATTCACGCTAATGACAGTTGACAATTGCTTTAAGTAACCGATCCTGTTCAGAGCCAAAGAGCTGTGCTCTAACCTATCTGTCACAAGAATCCTTCTAAAATCTCACATCTCCCTGACCCCAAGAATCCATGCTTGAAATATCTTTGGTTAACAAAGAAACTTTCTGTTTTTATGGGAAAGATATTCACATGCTAAACATCACCCAGCATAGTTCCCCCACTCAGTGCCACTGCTCTGTGCACTCATGTGCACAGTGACCCCCTCAGCGCCATAGCTCTGAACCTCACCGTGCACAGTGCCCCCCTCAGTGCCACTGCTCTGAACCTCACTGTGCATAGTACCCCCCTCAGCGCCACTGCTCTGAACCTCACTGTGCACAGTGCCCCCCTCAACACCACTGCTCTGAATCTCACTGTGAACAGTGCCCTCCTCAGTACCACAGCTCTGCATAATGTTACTCCTTGTCACAGCCCCACAAGGTGGGTACATACTATTTTTCTTTTATTAATAAGGAAATGGAGGGCAGGGTGGTTTATGTACCTTACTTCAGACCGACCTTATAAATAACCAGATTAGTAATCAGTTAGTCCAAGGTCACACAGCTTTCAAATGATCTCAATCAATAGTTAGCTTAAAAAGTAACTGTTTGCTTTACTGTTATTGAAGTAACTAATTTAATAAAATACCATTTAACCAAATTTGTTAAAATATAACATGTAAATATATTAAGATGTAATTGTCAACTAAAGCTTCTAATAAGCATGAGAATTTTTTTTTTTTGCTTAATTGACGTAATTTGAGGCAAAAACAAAGAAATATGTTGCTCTAGTCATCCTGTGCTGCTTTTTTAAAAAAATATATACATATATTTAATACTAGGACTTTTGAAATATGAAATATCGTCCATGGACTTCCATTATGCCCCCCAAGCGCCCGTGAAATATGAGGCTTTCTGAGTGCTGCTGCTGCTCCTCCTGAGCTGTCTCAACATGCTACACTAACAGTTGTGTGCCAGTTTTGTTCTTGGTGGCCGTCTCTAAATTTAGTCCAAGTTTTCTTCTGCCAGGAAGGCATATAGAGGTTTTCTCTTTGACTTGGATGCTTATCTGGAGAAAACAAAATTTTAGGATTTCCCTCAAACCCTCTGCATAATTCCTCAAGATGCGGATCAGAAAGACTTCAAGAAGAAATGAAGAGCTGACTTTGCCCTTAGTTTTGTGTGTCCATCAACCAGGGAATCTGTGGGCCAAGGCTTACAGGAGGGTCTGATTTCAAAGAACTCAGGGAACTCTTACTCTAAGACCTGTATAAGAGGTTACAGCTTTGATTTGCAACAGAAAAGATAGCTTCAACCTGTTTTGCAGAGTCCTTGCCACTCTAAGAAAGAAGATTCAGTGAGACGAGGAGAATAGTTTCCAGATAGAAGATACTGAGATGCTTCTTGCTCTGTCAGCAAGAAGGGCAGGGTGACTAAGCTGCCGGGTAGACCCACAAGAAAACCACCTGAGAGAAGAGGCGCAGACTCACAGCAGGGACTCTCTGGTGGACATGACGTCCAGCTTCCTGTGTGGCCATCTAGGTTGCACACTCCGCAATGTGTCCAAGGCTTTTACTAACTTGGGGGTCCCTCATTCTCACCACGTTCTACAAGGTGCAGGTAGAACCATTATCTCAATGCAAAGAAACAGTGTACTGAAACTTGAACTCTTAGGAACAGCCTCAAGTATAAAGGTGTGAAGTGCAGCATGACTTAAAAATGTGTTTAAAAAATGAAGCAAGGGTATATTGATAAAGTGATTTTAGGATACATACGTTAGTATTGAGAGGGATGAGATCGCATTCCTTAAGAAAACATCTAAGACACAATGTTAGGTGGAAAAAAAAAGGTTATACATGGGCTGTTACTGCAGTGTGGAGGATACATGGGACAGTGACTGAGCATCCACAGGAGCTGACAGACTGAATGTGCATTGTGTAGCAGGTGCATGAAATAGCATGAACTACTCATATAGCAAAATCTGTGAAGAAGCTTCAGCAATATCCCCTGTGGACAGATGAGAAAACTAAAGCTGGGAGCAGGCAACTGGCCCGGGTCCCACTGTGGCGAGCTGGTGGACCTAGTGCCAGATACTTTCAACCTCCTCTGTATTTGGAAAACTTGACTCTGTCACAGATGGTGGAGTCATGTGTTCATTTTTCTTTTACTCTGTTATCCAAATGGTCCAAAGTATGATTACATTCAATTTAATGTAATGTACATTAAGAAACTAGAAGTTGAATATTCAGATTATATATGCAGATCTCATCAAACAGTGAATTTGAGCTCTGATAAGGCCTATCATTTAATTAAGCACAGTAACGAGAAGTTATTCCTAAGAAATTTAACAAACATTCTTTAAGCACTGGCTACTGGGAAGATTCGATGAGATAAGGCACCGTGGGAGTTCAGCATAGTGCCAGGGACACTAACAGACGCTCACAGGTCTCATTACCAGTATCATTAGGCACCAGTCACCAGTCACCATCCTAACCACTCCCACTTAGGGTACCTCGTGTTATCTGCACAAACATTCTGAGTGCTTAGCTATTGTTATCTTCACTTGAAAATGAAAAATCTGAGATTCAGACAGGTTAAGTAACTCCCTCATTGTTGCTCATTATCAAATAGCGGAGCCAAGTTTGGTGCCCCATCTGCACTCCACTGGCCTCCCCAGCACAGGTGCGATAGATAGAGTGGCTCAGTGTGGGCTATCCCCTCCTATACTCAGCCCACGCTGGAGAACTACCCAAAGTTCACAGTTCTCATCCTGCAATTCCAAGTCCTCTGGCATCGATGACCTTCTCTCTATCAAAACCTACTTCCCATTTCTTGTCCACACAGTAGAACTTTATCCTAACTAAGTTCTCCTGGTGCCACATGAGAGCTGCACCCTCTGGCTCACCCCGCCCTCTCCCCCTGTGAGAGCACTGCACCCTCCAGGCTTGCTCAGCTCTCTCCCTCTATGAGGTCCCAATTCGAGTCGGCCTCCACTGGTAAGTCTACCCACTCACAATTTCTCTCTCTCTCTCAACTTCCCACAGAACTTATTTTCTATCTCATTTAATTATACTCCATGCCATTTTTAACATACCTACCGTACCTGAGGCTAAAAAGCAATGGGGGCGGTAGGTAAAGGTGTTCACAGGCTTGTATAACTCACAAATCCAGGCTCCTCAAATCCCTAACGGGCCAACTTAGTCATGTGGACACCCTGATTTGGGTTAGGGTCACTCCCCCTACACTGAGAGTGAACATGAGGTGGTTTTCCCCACAGGAAAAGCAAGATGTCCTTGTCAGAAAAGGGTAAACAGACAGTGGGCAGCAAGAGCAGGAGACGCCCCTGCCCCACTGTTCCTCACTGACCCAGCACCAGCAGACTGTGGCCCCATCAGCAGGGACAGAGCTCTCCTTAACCTGGACTCCACACAGCTGAGCCAGGCAGGGCAGAGCTCAGGGGGATTTTCTCCCTTTCCCACACACTGTGTTAACCCTTCAGGAACAGGGCCCAGCCCAGTGTGGAGAGCATTAGTGGCTTTCCTTCAGAGCTCTTCAAAGAGGCCCTGTCATTTGCCAACATGATTTTTCTTAATATTGTGCAGACGGCAGGCTAATCCATCTTCAGATGATCTAATTGCATCCAACTTTCTCTTAAGAAGCAGTGTGTAGAGTTGTAACATCTTAATTGTAGGGTGTAATGCAGAATGTCTCCAAGATGACAGAGCTGAGCACTCAAAGCAAAGCTGGGGAATTTCCAGTGGAAACTCTCAAGGGAAGAAAATGGAAGGTGGAGGGCAGCATGCTGGTAAGCATCATCAAATCCAGCCGTTAAGCCCGCTGCTCATAAAACTGAAGTTACGCTTCAACTCACAGGCTGAGAATCTTCACTCAAGGCCAGTAGAGTTTCCCCTGTGCCTTCAAAACCTTACACTGCATTTACTATGGAGAAAATGGGTAAAATAAAGGGGCAGGTGGTAAGGGATGGGCAGGCAGACGAGTAGTTGGGAAATCTTCTGACTGGATGGGTAAGAATAAGGACCCCAAGGAACCAGTATTTTTCTTACGGTTTTCCTGACCTTCCACTCTCTTAGCCCAAATACTTTAACACTCTTGGAAAAGGCTTAATTAAATAAAACAAATTTATATAGAGGAGGGGAGCTAAGCAAAGTGGGGGCTGGGGACTGGGAGGCTGGAGAAGCAGCCTGGAATTGCTTGTTTTCTGGTGTTGGGAGAGATTGACACAGAAGCAGGCAGGGTCAATACAAATACCAAAGGCTCTCTGGAATTTAACATTTCCTTTAAATCTTATTTATCTTCTCTATATGAGTTCTATTTTCACTTGAATTTACAACTGGTCACATCCAGGATATCAGGTAAGGCCTTCCCTACAGACCATGCTAGTAGACCTGAGATCCAGACATATCTGTTTTTGACCCCAAGGGGGATACCATACTCTAAGCCGCCTGCCTTGGATATGCTATGGGGCTCGTGGGGTGCTGGATCAGGGTCACAAACAGGCTGCCCACACCTGTGGGTACAGATAGCCCCAGCTCCCCCGTTCCCTGGCAGGCCTGCAGGAACTATCATTTTACTAGGATGAAGTCATGTATTAAACACTGTCAACATCAGGCCTGAGGCCTTTGTTCTGTCCTCTCCACAAACATATTTACATTGGCCCCAGTTAGCAACGTCCCACTCTGCATCACACTCACAATCCCTCATGTCTCATCTGGTGCACAACACATGGGAAATCAGTCTGCAGAGGGACTGGCCGCAAACCCGAAGCCTGGCATGAATTCCACTGTCAAATCCCTGGTGGTGGGGGGCGGGGGAGAGACTGGGAAGGCTCACTCAGGTCTCCCTCCCACAATCCTTCTTTCCTGGAGACTGGCCATACGTATTCCCCCCCAAATCCAGGCCCCGAGTCTCTATGGGCCATGTCTATACAGTAACTCTAAAAGAAACCACAGAAAGTCGGCCCTGCCACACATAGTAGGAATGACAGCTGACTTCCTTGGGGGGCTTGCCCTGTGCCAGGCAGCATGCAAAGTGAATGGCACACACTGTCTCATTTAATCTTCACAATCTTTTGAGTAGATGCCATTATTATTCCTATTTTCACAGAAGAAGAAAAGGTCATCCTGCAATCTCAGAAGTTTCTCAGCTCCAAGGCAGGGAGCACTGGTGCTTTCCATCACTCATCATTCAGTGTTCATAACTTAACCAAGTGCCAGAGGGAGGGACTGCAGAGCTGAGTGGCCCCACCGAAGGGACTAAACCATGGACCATGAAGCAGGTGAAGCAGGGGGGCACAACGGTGGCAGGAGAGCAGAGGTAGAGAGTGCCCTTCAAGCCAGGACCTGGCAGCAAGGAGAGAAGGACCCTCTCTCACTGGCTCTCCCCCACTGTCCTAGAACATGGCCATTGCCTTCACTCAGCAGGCCCTACCCAGTCACCTGCTGATGGCCATGCCTGTTCAAGGAGACCAAGCCTTCTAGGTGAACAGAAGACCGAGACACATCTATATCCCTCCCTCTGCAGTTCCCTATCCTCCTTGATCATGGGAAAATGCACAAGGATGAAACCCATAACATGTTTCCTTAAAGAGTCACCAAGGCTTGCAGGTGTGCGCGTGTGGGGTGGGCAGGAGTAGGACGTGAGTTAATCACCAGCTTTGTCCTAGCACAGTTAGGCATTGTGCAGGCAACTCCTCATTTGACTCAGCTTTCCTGTTTATATCTACTTACTGAATTTAGCCCTCCAAACCTGCCTTCTCTTCAAGAGACCTCAAATCCTCCTACTTCTTTACAAATCACCTACCCCCACCAGAGCCCAAGTCACCAAGCCACCTATGTTTCCCATGTGGATGAGTGCAGTAGTTTTCTTACTAGTCTACCAGTTCCTGCTCCAGCCCCCCCTTCCACAGAGCTAGAGTGCTCCCCCCACTGCAAGTCAGAAGATGCCACCCCATCAGCTGAAACCCTTCCACAGCTCTCAGGCTGCTGGGAGCTAAACGCTGGCTCACAAGCTCCGAGGGGCACAGCTCCTGCTTGCCTTTCCCTGCTAACTTCAGGTCACGCTTCCCACCCCTTCTTACTCAACTTCAGCTACACTGTCCTTCTTTCTGTTCCAACATCATGAGAAAACCCTTGACCACTTCACAGCCTTTCTTCTTGCTGATCTTTAATGAGAATGGTCTTTCCTTCTCCAGCTCTCCACAAACGTGGTTCACTTTATTTCTTTAAGGTCATTTCAAAGTCAGTCCCTTGGCAGAAAGCCTTTGCTCACCAAGCTATTAAAGCAGCTCCTTTCCACCCCCCATTACTCTCTTACACATCTGCCATCTTCCTGTTTTATTAGTCTCCGTGTTTATGATCCATTTCTCCTACTAGAACCAAGTCCCATGAGGACAAAGAACTTGCCTGGTATAGTTTACCATTGTATCCCAGAAGGTTCGGCCTGGCACACAGTATCTGTTTGATTAATATTTGTTGAATTAGCCAAATGAACCTCCCAAAGTCTCCTGAGGTAAACATCACCATTTCCATTTTGCGGGTCAAGAAACTAGAACTTAGTTTGATCAGATCCCAGTATGTATTTTTGGTGTTGCTTCAATTGCCCGGAGTGGGGGGGGGTCCTCCTTATAAAGTATTCTCCCAGGCCGATTTCTTCAAGTGTTTTTCCTGCACTCTCTCCAAGAATCTTTATAGTTTCATGTCTTAAGTTTAAATCTTTTAACCAGTGAATCCAATTTATAATCACTCACACTTTCATATGAAGAATAGATCACAACTATGGCCCAAGAGGAAAGAGGGAGGAGGGGGGAGGTCAGATTAAGGGAGGGTGAATGGTGGGATCACACCTATGGTGCATAATGCAAGGGTACTTGTTGGATTTATTAAGTATAGAGTATAAATGTCTTAACACAATAATTAAGTAAACAAGATGAGGTCTCTATTAACCAGTATGATGTAAACACCCCTAATCCTATATGAAATCAGCACATTGTATCCCATACATGCATCAATTTATACATGATCCATGCATTTATGATTTAATAAAAAAAAATAGAAACTGGAACTTAGGCTCGGCCCCTGTAGCTCAGTGGCTAGGGCGCCAACCACATACACCTGCGCTGGCGGGTTCAAGTCCAGCCTGGGCTTGCCAAACAACAATGACAACTACAGCCAAAAAAACAGCTGGGCATTGTGGCAGGTGCCTGTAGTCTCAGCTACCAGGGAAGCTGAGGCAAGAGAATCACATAAGCCCAGGAGTTGGAGGTTGCTGTGAGCTGTGACACTACTCAGAGCGACAGATTAAGACTCTGTCTCAAGAAAGAAAAAAGGAAACTGGAACTTCAAGGTGGGCCAGATTCAGCCAGGTCTGCATGGCTTCCATGCCAGAAAGTCACTCAGCCACAACATGGTGAACCTTGACGACATCATGCAAAATGAAGGAAGCCAGACCCAAGAGGCCACACAGTGCGTCGGGTCCACTTACGGGACTTGTCTTTTGGATTCTGGACATGATGCAGGATCATCTGCCTGTATGAAGAGTCCAGAAAAGGCAAATCCACAGAGAAGAGAGTAGATTAGTAGTGGGCATGGCCCAGGCCAGAAAAAGGTGGTGGGGACAGACTGCAGAATGGGTGTGGGGTGTGTCTGGGTGGACGCTCTGCACTAGACACTGGTGACAGCTGCAGAACACTGTTGATGTATTAAGTGCCACTGAACTGTGCACTTTAAAACAGTTAAAATGGTACATTCAATGTGTTATTTTACCACAATAACAACAATAAAAATTAAGGGTGATTTCCCAGGAAAGCCAGGTACCCACAGCTACGTGGAGACGGGGCCAGAAGCCGTGATCTCCCAGGCTTCTCTGTGGGTGCCCCCTCTCATTGTCAGGAACCTCTGCAGGGTCTGCCTGCTGGAGCATTGGGCTGCTGCAAAATTAGCACTAATCTAAAAGAATAACATTTTACTTTGCAACTTCATAGTGTTTCTCTTTGCAATTTACCCTTTCTCTTTAATCAGGACAATTATCCAATCTCTCTCTCTCTCTCTCATACACACACACATACACACATACTCTTAATCCAAGAGGAAATGTAGCCTGCTGAATACTTCTTTGAAATCCTACCAGCTTGCTTCTCCTGTTTTCTGAATTTCTATTTTTAGCACTAAACAGCAAACTGATTCAAACATATGCCCTTCTGGAGAAGTTATAAGTTCTGCGGTGTTCTGGCCAAGGAAAGTCTCTCTGAAACAGAAGAGTAATGGAAAAAGGGACTGGAGTATGTTACACTGCAAATTTTATAATGAATGTCAAGGGGGCAGAACCAAATGAAAAAAAGTTGTTTAAAGATAATAAAGTAGGCAATATTAAAGAGACATTTTCAGCAAACATGCAGTGAGTTTGATTTTTTTTTTATCTTTTTTAAAAAAGTTCCCTCTCTAGAGTCAAAAAAGAATCAATGGAATTAGTCTCCTGAAATCACACCTAAATGTCCTACCAAAAAGTGTTTACACATTTTTAACAGAATCTGGTTTGTGACTTTGGATAGCAAAAATCCACTTTTAGATGGAGAGATGATAATCAATTATTTTAGTCATGGATAGCCTATTAAATATAAAAATTCTTTCTCACAAAATCAAAGATCAATTGATTGTAACAGAAAAATTGTAGGTACTTTTCTTCAGCTTTAGGTGAGGTGTGAAAAATAAGAAAAATACTTTGGGTATGTTTACCTTAAAATTCACAAAGAAATGTCAGTTTCCAGCCTATAATATCAAACGTGAGGAGTAGGTAGGTATAAACTTTTACATTGGTCCAAGAATTTCAGTTAGGAATGAAAAACTTGGTCTCTATCATAATGGGTGGTATTCCAGCCATTAGGTAAAAAATGTAGACGGCATGGAATTTCATGCCAGTAGTTCCCTTATTGATTTGCTCTACTATCCATGATGATACCTATTGACAATATCTGTGCTCCGTTTTCTAGGCAGACCTTAGGAAAAGTGTCCTGGATATAGTTGTTAAAATCATTTCATACATGTGTATGAATAGAATCACTGCCTGTTCATAGAATGATATCAAAAGAATTGAATTTCACAATCATGTATTCCGTATTAGTGCTTATTGATTCAGTTATGGGCGAGTTTTGCAAAGACTTATTGTAGGGCTAACTCCAAGACTTTCTTGAAACAAAGAGATGCTTGTCAAATGCCCAATAATCAAAGACCAAAAATGGTACCAATATGATACCATTGCCACACTGTATACAAACAATCTAAATTTGCAGCACCATGGAAAAGAAAAGCTTTCTGTAACCTACACAGTCAATTACAAGAATGTAAGTGAGCTTTTCACAATACAAACCAATAATCATGACCTTTATACATGAATCAAATCTTACACAAAGATTTTAATGATAGCTGGAGGCAAGTTGCAAATTGGCTGCAAAAACTACAAGAAACAATTTTAAAAGGCTGTGACTAATTTGATATAAATAAGCGAATATATGATTCAGTGAATTTATTTAACTTGGATAACACAGATTATAAATTTACATGCTGTGATTCAAAGTCAATTTAATTTTTCTAAAAATTATGAACCAGTTTTGACAATATTAATGCAAAAATTAAAGAAAAAGAGTTTTTTGATATTTCATTTAGTTATTGAAACTTTGCATATATTGAAAATGATTAAGAATGCAAATCTAGGCTCGGCACCTGTGGCTCAATGGGCTAAGGCACCAGCCACGTACACCTAAGGTGGCGGGTTTGAATCCCCAGCCCGGGCCCACCAAACAACAATGATGGCTGCAACCAAAAAATGGCCAGGCGTTGTGGCGGGCGCCTGTGGTCCCAGCTACTTGGGAGGCTGAGGCAGGAGACTCGCTTGAG